>JAWQUT010001125.1:28534-64687 GCA_033807755.1 Ellobium chinense | reverse complement strand
AAACCATCCTATACAAAGTTATCACAATAGAGTGGGCCACGTGATGTTTAAAAATATTAGTTAGAACACCTCCGCTTTCTCGTTTTTCTTGTAGGTTTGATAAGGGCGAACGCCCTGAGGGTTGCACACGCGCAATAATTTTGAGGTCACAAGAAAGGGTGATCTATTTATCACATTATTTTTTTTTCCCCCTTAGGGGCCCAGTGACCTTAGCTGTGGCCTGTTCTAATGCATTTGTCACTTCCCTGGCCAGTTTAGGTAAAATTAAAGCAACACTGTTTCGGGTAAGGAGTTTAAAAAGATAGGGATGACAGGGAGCTAACCCCTGTTCTCTTGAAATAGCCAAAGGCTTCAAGTGGCTTTTTATGGGGGTGGGTCAAATGAGGAGACACAGCCAAAAGCTTTTCTTGTTATGGGCTAATAAAAGTAACGTATTTTTTTTTTAAGATCAGATGCTTATCTCCATTAATAGTGAGTGGGAATAGCCAACGAAAATTAGGGCTGAAGTGACGCCAATGGGCAGTACACAGTTAAATAATAGCAAAAATATTTGAGCGTGTGTAATCTCGGGTGTGTATTAAGATTTGTTTGCTAAACTGTTCGATATTTTCACCTTACACTGCTATCTACTAAGTCATGATGATATCCTGTAGAGGATTTAACATTTAGGAATAACTTTATCCCGGTGGATGTCAACTGTGGATGTCAAAATCTGTAGAGCTTGATGGTGAGGCTAACTGTAAGTCTAAGATACTTCTTATACGTGGCCAACAATTATAGAGAGAGAAAAAATTATTGTTTAACAGTGTGGTTTTGAAGAATTATCCCTCCTAGCGGATGCACTCATTGCTGGGCAAGTACAAGTAAATTAGAAAATTGCTAACCTTCTCCTACCTCATTACCAACTTGATGTTTGCATATTTTTGTATGACTGTTTGTTAGTTGAGTTTTTGCTCTTAGAAGGAAGCACTTGTAAGGACGGGGGTTGAACGTGGACCTGTCACATCCCGCAGTTTGTTCGGTCCTCGTCCACCCTCTTCTCATAATGATAACATTCATACAAGCCTCATCCACTTGAGCTATCACCCTTCTTAAAATAAAGATTTGAAAAAATTAATGTCCAAAAACTGCGTAGTGTATGCTCTTGATTGTACTATGTAACGGAGTTTGCCCGAAGACCCTGTCAGTCCATTGTTTCACTTGATGTTGTTTGTCTAAGCGGAATCCAGGCATGGGGAAGAGTAATCAAGCCAGTTCTTTTTTATACGGCCAGCTGAAGTAGAGTGGGATCATTACATCTATCCAGCAAAGTAAATCACGTTGTTCTTTCAGGCTGTCATTTTGGACCTCTGTTATGTTGGCTTATATTCTCTTTAGCCGTTCAAGGTAAACTCTCATCGTTTGTTATTATTCGATCTGTATGTTCTTACCAGCTAGTTTGTCTAGCTTCTCTTCAACATGAAACATTGCTTGGTCGAGTATGCTGCAGATTTCTTGATACGTTTGCTTTGCTGACCCTCGCGACTGCACCCATCGCTGTCCAGCAGTAAGGACCTGGGAATAAACAGAGTTAACAACAATGATGCCAAACACACAATATAATTCTTCTATTTATAAAACGTTCTTTCATTTCATCATATATATATATATATATATATATATATATATATATATAATAGTAGGGATAGAACAGTCATAGATTACAAACCATCAAATGTTTCACATGGACAAAGCGAAAAAAGCTTCGACAGTTTATATGTATCAGATGTACCATGTTTCCTGAGATACATTTTGTACAATGGAAATGCACGTACAGGATATTGATAAAGAAGAAAACCAAGCAAAGAAAACGTGTGATACAGACACTAACAGAAAGTACTAAATGTTCACTATGCCTCCACATTTGATGTTGAACTGAGATGTCTGAGAAATGAAAAGTATAAATAATAAAAATATAATGTGGACATAGCGTGGTGAAACTTCAGAGAACGGCTGGAAAGTCTGTTCAGTTTTGCTGTTGTTGTTTACTGCATTGGTATTGTTTTGTTTGTTGCTATTTTTTTTTGTTATTATTATTGATTTGTTTTGTCGTGTTTGTCTGTTAATTTGTTGTTGTTGTTGTTGTTGTTGTTGTTGTTGTTGTTGTTGTTACTGTTGTTGTTGTTGTTTTTAGACAAAAGTTGATGGCCATAGATCAAAGCAAGTCTGTTCGTGTGGTTTGTGAATCATACTCATAAACTGAAGACTGTCAAGTCGAAGATCTGTACGTTTGACTCCCAGGCTGAGCAACTCGCGTTCTGATATTATAAAATGGAAAAACCATGCATTCCTGTTTCTGAACTCAATTCAGGAGTGAGTGAATACATGGCTCTAGAACTTCCGGAAGAGAGAGAAGGGGATGTTCGCTTCACTGCCGCGACTAGCAATGCAGTTGTTTTGGATTTTGTTTGTAATATCGTTATTTATATATATATATATATGACCTAATATGTGTTTCTATCATTATCTATATAATAAATGAGATGTATAACACTCTATGGCACTGTAAAACATTTCCTCAGAGTGTAAATAAAGAATATATATTTTTGTCAACTAGCTCAGAGGCGCACGAAATGCACTCGCATGGATTGGATAGAGAATCAAAGTGAAAACTGAGTTAAGAGCGTTTCTATCAAATGAGGGGGGGGNGGGGGGGGGGGGAGGGGAGAGTCTTTCCTAAAATGCTGGGGAACCATTTATGATCTTTTCCAGGGAAAACCTTTTCATACTATGGAACGACAACTGACGATGCTAACGCAAGAGCCATTTAAATTTTCACAGGTAGATCCGCTCCCTTACCTTTGATGTTTTTTATTGTCACGTACAATTCTAGTAAACAAACTGTCACTCTGAAATATAAATGTGAATCTCGATACGTTCTAAGAACACACACTGACCAACAAGATCTATGGAGGCATTTCTATCCATCTGTAACATCAAACACTACAACAACAACAACAGCATTAACAACAACAACAATAACAGACGGAGCAAGAACAACCTTAACAATAACAGCAGCACCAACAACAAGAGAAAATAACGATAACAACAATAACAAATAAAATAAATAGTATAACTGAACTAGTGGGAAGAAGAGGAATTATAATGAGAAAAAGAAAGATGTATGAGAGAGAGAGAGAGAGAGAGAGAGAGAGAGAGAGAGAGAGAGGAGGGAGAGAGAACGAGAGAGAGTCACATAGATAAACAGAAAGAGATAGATATATATGGAAAGAGAGGGAGAAAGACTTAGAGGGATAGATAAACAGCGGCAGAAACTCACTTACTCACTCACTCACTCACTCACTCACTCACTCACTCACTCACTCACTCACTCAGCCAGTAGTAAGGACCCTAGAATGCGATTCCCAGATAAATAAATTCCTCTGATTCAGGAAATATTGTGTGTTAAAAAGCAATTATGAATGTAATTGTCTAAATATTAACTGTAGTGCAAACTCATTCTAATTTTATCACAACAAAGTATATTAATGTTATGCGTTTGTGACCATGTGAAACATAATTCTCTCGTTCTATCTCTCTGTGTCTCGATGTCTCGCTCCCTCCTCTCTCTCTCTCTCTCTCTCTCTCTCTCTCTCTCTCTCTCTCTCTCTCTCTCTTTCTCGCTCTCTCTCTCTCTCTTTCCACTCCATTCCAACCCCCCTCTCAGCATCCGAGCCTCGCCAGTCTATTCCAATTCTCCTCANCACCACTCCCAAAGGGCCTTGTGACACATCTGGGATCAGGTCAAAGAAGACTTAAACAGGGCTGAAAATGAGGGTCTGAATGAGAAAATATTCTGAGATAGAGAGAAAATAAACGAGAAAAAACAATTACTAAGGAAGGACAGAGAGAAAGACAGAGGGGAAGATGTAAAGGAGTGAACTATCTTTTAAGGGAGTAAGCGTAAAGAGAAGAGTAACATTTAAGGAGCGGTGCACTTGATGATTGCTCAAGTGTACTTGACAGATATGTATTGTTTCAGTAGAAGTTATCACCAGTAATGAGTTATTATGACACACAGACATACCAAGGCCAGCGTGATAATACTGAAATGCTCGAAATGTGCTTAATCCACTGTCTTGTTAGGTTGTTGTATGCGACGGGTTTTCAATATAATTTCTAGTCAAGGTTCGCATTTATCAAAAAAAAACAACAAAAAAACAAAAACAACATATATTATCACCTTTGGGAACTAAGTTAGCTTTCTTGCACGCACCGACATGTCGCTATCATGTGAAACTGTAGTCACCAGTGATATCACCTCTTTTTATCATATAATCTGCTGATACTATTTTATCTCCCTTCATCCTGGTACACCGGCAAGCACTAAGAAGTCTGAGTTCTGCAAGACCATCTGCTTCGCCAATCATCCTCTTCTCCCTTTCCACCCTTCCTCCTCCTCCCCACTCCCAATCTCAACGTAAATGAAAGTGTCCCCACACCGTTTACATACTGTGGCTTTTTCCGAGCCTCCTCTGCATGAACAACAACAACAACAACAAAAAATAGAAAAAAAAAACACCAAAAACTGGACCGGAGAGGGAATGGAGAGGGATGAATGGGGTAGGGGAGGGAGAGAGGGGGTTGACGTCGGAAGACCATGGGCTGTCAAGGCGTCAGCTAAGATAATGGGTAAGAGAAAATACATTGGATCAGTCTAAAACATCATACAAGCTCTGTCTAACTGAAGAATGAAGCTTTATAACCATAGTCTATAAGTCCCGCCTACGCCCCTGCGCGATAATTAAGTTCATTGTAGCTAAACAACACTCAGCACAGTGTCGGAGCAGGGACCTAAAATATCATCCTGGAGATAGAGATCAAGTCGCACTGGGAACGGGGATGGAGGGGGGGGGGGGNGGGGGGGGGGGGGGGGGGGGAGGCGGACCAATCTTTCCACTTTCCCCTAAACAGAATATTTCACATTCTATTGATACTGTTTCATACGAGGGTGGTTCCAGAATAAAATCTTGTTGTTGTTGTTGTTGTTGTTGTTGTTGTTGTTGTTGTTTTTGTTTTTGTTGTTTAAATCATCACGTAACAGATGGGATACTCAGTTCACAAAGAGTTTTGAAAGTTGAAGTTCTTGAGTAGCACAGATACCACGTGAGAGGCCATAGTTTTAGCGTATTATTTTGGACTGTCTAGTATATATTCATTCTCTCGTTTCACCAGGCAAGGATATGCTCGATTAGAAATAATTTTTGTGCTTCTGACCATCATTGGATAAGTCTTTCTTTCACTCTTGAAAACCGTTGAATCCACCTGAAAATCGTGTCTCATGAATAAGGTGAAGGTCCAAGTGCATTTCCTATACTTTCATGGATTTTCTCTGGTCCTTCACCAAGGTCTATCCTTGTGAGAAATTTAGAATCATACCTTCACTGGGCTATGCTCAACTGATTTAGACACGGGCATATACACACGTAACAATAAAAGTACAAAATATATCGAACCAAAAGATAGAAGTCTGTCTGTCTGTCTGTCTGTCTGTCTGTCTGTCTGAATTTATTCTTAGATCCAGTTATCCATACCTGTTTTCTTAATGTTACAATGATAACATATTGAGACAGTTATTGTAACACCCTATTACAACCACTTTCATGTAAAAATATTGTGTATTACAGTCTGCTCCGCTTTATCGCAAGCTGCATAATATCAACTTCCACAACATTGTTTACATAACAAAATGCTAATACTTCTATACAGACGACACTGGATAAAAGCAACGCCTTTTAATCCTAACGTTATCTGTGTTCCCGATAAGTTACAAGTAAGCGCTGTTGACTGTAGATCATGACCTCGTTAGGACAGCAGCGACAAGAAGGACTACGATATCAAGGTCAAAAAACACTACACACCAAAACCACGTAGACGATTTGAGAAGACAAGGCAATAATAATCACAAACAAGGAGGTGTACAGACTAACCCACATACTATGAATTAAACCCCGATTTCCCTTCCTCTTCAGGTGCTTGCAAGTGTGTGACAGTAAATACCTGTACCCTCCGTGTCCCATTTCCCCTTCTCGTTACCGCTGCCTCCAAACCTGCCACCCACAGTTCAGCTGACAGACATGTACTGATATGTTTTACTACTTGAGATATTCCGGCACAATCCAGGCAGCGAGTTTCCGGAAAAAAAGAGAGAAAGGAATGAAGTGATGGGGAGAGGAAGGAGGAGAAAAGAACTAAACGCAAGCCATATCTACAAGCAGTAATACTGTTAGTAAGATGGTTAGATGGTTGTGATTAAACCTATCGGGGAGTTTTGTCTCAAAACGCCAACTTGGCAACCCCAGTTCACATTTTTTTAAAAAAGTCTTCTTGTATATCTCTGTTGTAGGGTTGTGCGTGTGTGTATATTATGTGTGTCTCAGACTTTTGTTCCAGATATCTGGGGTACGGTAACGAAAACTTTTAGGACACGTCCCTGCTGTGTTGCGTGCATGTGTAGTCTACAAAGCATATTATAATTATAAACACGTAGGAGAATGATTCACAGCAGCAACAGGACATGTGAAATGTACAAACTTTCAGTTTCAGTTTCGTTTTGGTTCTTGACAACTATTAGAAGGGCAAATGACTCATTTTGTACAACCCATTAATCCCGCCCCCAACAACAACAACAACAACAACAACAACAAAATAACATTAATAACAATGCAAAAAAAAACATACATTATAAGTATAGTTGAACATTAGCGGAAAGAAGAGGAAATGTAGGGAGAAAGAAAGAAAAAAGGAAAGATGACCGGGAGAGAGAGAGGGGGACAGTGAGAAAGATTAGAGAGAGACAGAGAGGGAGATGGAGAATTAGAGAAACGAGAGGGTCAAACCGAGCAGAGACAGACATAGATAAGCACAGAGGCAGAGAGAGAGAGAGAGAGAGAGAGACCTAGGGGGAGAGACATAGAGAGAGAGAGACAGACAGACAGAGAGAGACATAGACAGAGACAGGAGGATCGTATGGAGAATGGGCCCTAGATTTGTGAACCTGCCTACGAATTAGTTTGCATTCTCTCCTAATTTTGTAAACTTAACCTAAAGGTTGGGTCATTTCACTTCGGGTTTTAGTGTAGCCTTCTGTGCAGAACACAGAAGTGTGTGTGTGTGTGTGTGTGTGTGTGTGTGGGTGTGTGTGTGGGTGTGTGTGTGGGTGTGTGTGTGAGTGTATGTGTGGAAGTATGTACGTGTGTATGTGTGATAGCGAGAGAGTGTGTGTGTTTGCACATATATTGTTTTTTAAGCACACTGTAACAAGACAATTAATTTCCCTTTGTGGACAAATGAAGTTATCCGTATCCTCATCCGTATCCTTAGTTAGCTTGTTTATGCTTCTTTATAGTTATCAGTTTGTAGCTCGAAAATGAAATGAAATACCTAATTTTAAACTTAATTTTTAGAGAGCTAATCGAATGCTGCAAACTAGTAAATAAAGCTTAGAGATTATGGAATTTACAAAACTGACTGTAAAGAAAACAATTTATTGGTGCAAAGAGCACACAGACAAACGAACGAACAAACGAACGAACGAACGAACGAACGAACGAACAAACAAACAAACAAACAAACAATGAAACAAACAACCAAAAACACACAAACAAACAACAACATAACATTAATTTACCTGAAACAATATGTCTGTCTGTGGGCTGACTTGCAACGGCCTTCAGTGAAGATCACCACCTTGGAGTACTGTTTCTATCATGGGACTGACTAGGATATACGTGGTGACTAGCTGATCTTATCACTAGCCAGCCTTTTCTGCAACACAAATGTAGTGTTGATAACAAGATAGCATGTGTCTCCATTAAACACACTGCTGCTTTCTGATTTGCGTGGTCGAGAACAGTCAATGTACACTTAACTGTCGCAATACATTGTGCAACACCATATTTCTTAATATTGTTACCTCCCCTCACAAAATTATTTCCCACTGTAAAGCCCTCCATTTTTTTTGTTGTTCTTGTTGTGTTGTTTTGGTTTTCATATTTAAGCCTTTCAAAGAACCTGAGCGTTCTACAAATTCTACATTGATTTGGGCTTTTTTTTTTTTAACTTATTTTTTTTTTATGTATAGGTAGGCATGCAATATGCTTGACTGAGAGGATTAACCTAAACTATAACACGGTGGTGAGACCCTTGTGGTTATAGGGCTGTAATTCTACTTTCACTATTGGGTCCTACTACTTAGGGGTTATATTTCACCCTTTACCCTCTTTTGGCATTCCCTACTTTCAGTGATAAGGGCTGCCATGATATCATGGGAAACTGTGTCCATTTTACTTTATTTTGCCAGGCAATATTTTAGCCCTAGGCTGGAACTGCCAGGTCAAGGATGTGCTCAGGCGGAAGAGGAGGGGTTTGGCGTTGATCAGTGAAAAAGGTAGGCTCTGGTTACAAATAGCAACCAAGCTCAAAATGTTAATGGGCTTGCTAGGGTTGGGTTAGCCTTAAATTTGGGCCACTTAGGATCTTCAATCTGGTATGGGTCTGGGTAAAAGCTAAAACTTTGGATTCAGAGGGCAGCTCAAAATGTTAATATAGCCCATATAGGAAAAAAGGGTCCTATCCCATTACAAGTCTGTAAACCTTGTCATCTCCCTTGGGAAACTTCACCGGCCATCTTTATAACCCTGATGTCCGTCACTGGAGCCCGGTACGGCGATGTACGAGACTGATAAGACATTCTGGCCATTTAAGTGATAGTCTGCTCAGCTTAAAATTCAGGGATGTCAAGTCTAAAGGGAATATTACAAGTACGGTCAGTACGGAATAACTTTTCTGACTGCAGTCAGCCTGTAGGCCTTCGTAAAAACTGCACGTGTTTTAGACGCGACGATCAAACTGAAGGCCATCCGGATCACACAATCACACAGATAATTTTCTGCCAAATGAAGCCATGATGGCTGACAAAACACTTCGGGATCTAGATAGCCTAGCAATTTATGCTATTTTGAAAAATAAAAGAACACGAAAAAACGTCGTATATGGTAACAAAAAACAAAACTGACTTTTAAAGAGAGGTGAGCTGTCATATACAAATATTTTGGAGGAGATAAGAGCATTTCCCAAGGACTTCAACAATTTCATGAGGATGGACGAAAAGATTTATTTACATTTGTTGACCAGCAGTGACTTTGCTATGTGTTTCATTTGTAAATTGTGTTATTACATCCACGATGTGTACTGTTCTACGTGTTTGTTTTATGAATGCGATCTGTAACTCTGTATAATACTGTAAACCAATCTCTCTAAGGGGTCAAAAATAGTGATATTTTCATTTTTCATTTTCAAAAATTTCTAAATAGAGTTTAGTAATATAAACTAAAGAATAAATGCAAAAAAAAAGTAGGTAATATAGGAAAGACAGGAAGTAAGAAAGATACAAAAACAAAAACAAAAAAAAACATTGAGAAACCGAGCAATAAAACAAACAAAAACAAACCAAAAAAAAAAAACTAGAGAAGGAAGGAAGGGATTGAAGAGGTAAAGAAAGAAGAAAAGAAAGAAGAAAAAAAAAGGCAACGACATATTAAATCCGCCTGAATGGGCGTTAAGCCTTATGTTGCTGTGTTCGACAAAAGTCGAAATTATATTGTCCCGTGACTGAAGACAATTTGAAAAAAAAAAATGCAAAAATCTTATTATGCACGAGTGACTTTCCTTTGTCCTAAACACATTTCCGCATCCGGTATATTTTTGTACAACTGAAGAAACTGTTGATTTGCTGGTCCTATGAGCTGTTGTCTGTTTTGTTCACGTTGGAGACGTCATTTTCTATATTTTAAACATATTTTGTAAAGGTGTGGCATCCAGGATGTTAAAACCGAAAACGGTCTAAATTTCTCTTGTCCCAGACTATGCCTCTAAAAGTGAGATAACGAAAGTAACACTTCAGCTTTACTGATCCGTCTCTCTACTACACATTGTTAAAACAATGAAGCAGCCATTTCTCAACAAGCTTATAGCTGTAAGGGTAACTCTACCTTGCTTGGTCGACAGTTCTTACAGACATAAAGATTCAGGATACTTGTTGCTAACAGATTGGTGGCATGCTTTGTAGTGAAGAATATATAGAGGTTACAGGCTACAGATGGGTAGGCAGGTAGGCAGGCAGTCAGATAGGCATACAGGCAGACAGACAAGCGAACTAACGGACGAGCGGATGGACGGAATGACGGACACAGAAAGGGAGGCCGGCATACTGTTAGACAGGCGGGCGGGCGAGCAGACGGATAGGCGGACAGAGATGGAGGGACAGAAGAGGGAGTGGACAGACAGGCGGGCACGTAGACAGAAAAACAGGCAGGCAAATAAATAGACAGACAGACAGAGAGGTAGACAGACAGACAGACAGACAGACATACCCTAGCCCTTCACTCTATCTTTCCAACCTTCAATCCCCACCCTCGCTTCACAATCAAAGTAATCCCACTGCAATCAGTTTATGAGTTACTATCATATTCTCCCCCCCCCCCCCCCCNCCCCCCCCACGAACTATATTTCTTTTGCAATTCGGATGTCACAATTTGGATGCTTGCCCATGCCCCTCCCAGCATCCCTGTCACCCCTCTCCTTCATAATACCATATCTTAAAGATGTGTCTTTGGCGTCTATAAGGGAAAAAAAAGCTTGAATTTATTTTCGAGAGGCGTTCAAAGAAAAAATAATTCGTTTACATCCAGTCCTCCGAATATCATTTGTTAATTATAGAATCTCCCCTAATGTTTGTTATTTTCGGCCAAAGAGCGTTTTGCCCTCATGGGGACCTCCACTCCCTCCCGCCCTCTCCCTGTTCGAATGCTTACACAACCAACAGACAAATGTACAAACAACCTAACTAAGGGAGTGAAAGGGAAAAGAAAACGACTCAGAAAGCCATTCAGAGGTGATGAAATTTAAAAAAAAAAGGAAAGAAAGAAAGAAAAAAAAATATAATTAAGTAACTAGTTCAGACACACTTTTTTTTCCAGAAGTTTGTTTATTTAGAATGTACGAAAATTTGGGAAATGCGAAGATAGCTCACCATAGTTAGAGCTCAGTACTGTTAGGTTACGATCTACTTGACACGAAAGCAAAACAAGAGCAAAATAGAAAACCAAAATAACCAACGCGTCTATAGAAATGTCTTGTTTTAAGCAGCACGTAATTTGAGCAAAAGCTCACCAACCCCAAGCCCGAGACTAGCCTGGCCAACTAGTAGACAGTTAAAAAAAAAAAAAGCTGTCCTCTCAGTGTTCCCACTCGCAAGGATTTTCCCCCTTAAAAAGCGTTAAATGGCTGTACAAAAAGCCAGTTTCCTTCTTTAGGTGACACGTGCGTACCTTTTTCGGAAAAAAAAAAACAACCGTGAAATGTGGGGGTAGAGTGGGTAACTTTTTTTTGGTTTGCTATTTCCACAATGAAATCAAATGATTTTTTTCCACTAAATTTGCTTCAACATCAGGGGTAGGAAAATATAGAAACAAAAAATCACTGACAATTAAGGAGAAACGCACATAACCAGAGTGGCAACACGATCACCTCCCCACGTGTTACGAGTGAACATTCGACTGGACGCTTTGGGAGAACGAGGTCGATTAGTTTGATGAAAGTTAGATAGGAAGTTTTGATGCGTACAAGAAATTGTCATCCAGTTCTCTTCCGACATTAACAGAGTCTCACTACAATGGCGAGGATGAGAAAGAGAAAGAAGAAAATGACGAAAACGTGATGGTGGTGTTCTGACCAGTTTGAAAGTCTGCGTTCGTGCCAAAATACAGCCTTGGACAGATTGCACTGGAAAGAAAAAGCTAAGGAGTTATGTTTGTTTTCGTGGGTGGTCTTCGTTATCGATCTAGTTTGTTTTCGTGGGCCCCATTCGTCCTTCTTTGCTTTTATAGGTCCCACCATTTCATTTTGTGTATGTGGGTCCCGTTCGCTTTAGCTCTAAAAAAGCAATTCGTTTATTACGAAGTAAGGAAGGCAACATCTAGTTAAAACTGAAGAGAAGGCTTTCATATGATCCCAACTTCTCTAACACAAATTATTATTAGAGAAATTATGAAATCCATGAGACTGAAACACGAATTTTTTATCTATTACCTGCTAACGATCAAGACTTAAACTAGATTATGAAAAAAGAAAAGATTGAGACCTATCTTAAACAGCCTTGTATTGATTTTACTAAAATTCTACTCCAGTGGACAATGACCGAGTCGTTGTCGTGTTGCTATAAATGCTCAGTGCGTTAAATGCTTAGAGTTACCAGCTTAAGGGAAGAAGAGTTGACAGGTGTGGGGAGCATAATAATATATAAACCATGCCATTCTAAATAATTATGTCCATGAATAAAAGGGATCATCAAATCTCAGGTAGTCATCTGTTTCCATAATGTTCAACTGTGGCAGCACGGCAATGATGTTCCAAAAGAAAGAATGGTCGTGACCGGATTAAAAAATCACTGTAAAGAGGCATTTTTTTTGGAAAGATATCCGTATGCAACAACCCGGAAGTAAGAACATACTAAAGAGGGATTATTTTGATGGGGCTGGTATAAAAAAAGTGGGGCATGGTTTTTTGTGGGGGATATAAGAGTCATTGCCAAATAAGGATAGTGAAAATCTATCACACTTTTTCGCATTATTCAGCGTTTCTCTGTCTCCCCAGAACTCCTTAACTACTTAAAATTGTATACCTCTCAAAGAAGCAAAGTTGTAGAACAAGTCACAGACTACCCAGAAATGAAATACTATTAATATCGCACAATGCTATGCAGAGTTATTGCCCTTGTTTAAACATACTAATACTGATTAAATCAGTGGATGAATTCCATAGCAACAAGTCTTATTAGGTATTGAATTCAATACTTTACGAAGAAGCAAAGTTGTAGAAGAGATGACAGATTGTCCAGAAAATAAAGTTTGATACAATTTGCCACTCTTTTTAAAGAGTTATTGCCCTTGTTCCCACTGACTAACAATAGCGTTACTATTTGGTTCCATTTTGTAGAATATAGTCTTAACCATGGTGAATTCAGTACTTGACAATTAAGAAAAGTTGTAGAGCAGGTCATAAACTGTCCAGAACGTAAGTTTGAGACTATTTGAAACCGTTTTTAAAGAGTTATTGGCCTTTTTCAAATGGACATACAATAGCCAGATACTGTTTAGGTCCATTTCACTGAATTTTGCTTAAACCATGACAAATTCAATACTAAATAAAGAAGCAAAGTTGTAGAACAGGTCAAAGAAATAAAGTTTTTGCCACTTTTTAAAAAGAGTTACTGCCCTTGTTCATAGGGCTTACAACAGCGATACTATTTGGATCCATTTTCTTGAATTTTGTCTTAAACCATGACGAATTCAGTACCTGACAAAGAGGAAAAGTTGTATGTTTGGTCACAAACTATCCAGAGATAAAGTTTGAGACAATTAGCTACACTACCCTACAGTTTTCGGCATTGTTTCAACGAGCCAATACTGAATATATTATTATATAGTCTTGGGTTCTCTTTACTGACTGAAGACTTAAACTATAGTGAATTAAAATACTTTGCAAAGATGCGAGCTGTACAGAAGCAAGTTTTGAGGTGATACAGCACTACTCTCTACTTTATAATACCTATTATTAAAACAATATTTCAATCAATACTTAAAGAAGCTTCTAACAAGTTATGAATAGATCCTAGGCCTAAGGGACGACACAAAAGTCATGAACAACATGAACACAAGTGAATATTATTGACACACCCCCTTCTCAGTTGAATCTATAAACCGCTGAAGGGAGGGAACAATTTATTTCGACAATAAAACATACAGTATAGTAATAAAAGCATTGAACAAGGTACTATTCACACACCAAAGAGCATGTTTTCTGATGCATTCATTCAGAATCATAGAGAAGCTAACCAGATTACTATGTTGATAATATAAATATTCATAAATGTGGCTAGTGACATGTTCATAACCTTGTTGGTGCAACCCAACCTTGAGTAGCTTAATATCATATCGAGAGACATGCTAATGAAGAAAAACATGATGTGCAGATCATAGGTACTATACTGATCATATAATAATACTGCTCACAAGAGCAACTGAAAACAAAACAAAAAAAAAAAACATAAACTTACTGATACTTTCAATTACATATTCCTAATTTATTTGTTTTGATCGGCTGCCAAGGGGGGAGCATAGGTACCAGCCTGTGCCCCCTTCAAAGAGGAGGCACAGTACTGTGCTCCCAAGTCCTGGGCAGTCGACCGAATGAGTAGATACATAATACATTTCAAATAGAAAGAGGCATGGCATACAAAGATATATATATATATATAAATCAAATAAAGAGAAAAACAAATGATGATGCAGTATTACTTCAAGCTATTAGCAAGAATAGCAGTGAAAAACTAACATCTTAAATACTTTATTTAAATGACATATTATTCAGTAATGCATTGAAAAGTGCCAGGAAATTCTTTTGAGCCACATATGCTTCATGTATATCAAATATGACAAGAATGATAAAAAAGTCAATGATAAACCAAAGGCTTTGTAGCAGATTACTTAGAATGACATTTCAGTAAAGGAACCACATGGTTGGCTACCCAATGTTTGTCTGTCATGTCACTTCTGTTTGAAGTCCACATTACATAGACTGGACTGTCATAATTCAAATTCCTAGGCACAAGGCCTCTATTAAACAATGCCCTTATTTTGCTGCAGCCTTTATCAGGATACACAGACATGATAACACATTTCAAAACACTGGCCGCAGCCCACAACTGCCACAAACCTAAGGTTACACCCATCTTTCTTGCTGTTATGACCTCCTTCTCAAATATTTCTTTGATCATTCGAGGATCATTTGTGTCTTCTCCTGAATGACAATCAGAGAGGCATGCTATAAGAGGAAGTAAATTCTCTTTCCCATCGATAGAGTCTGTATTGAAAAAACTCTTCATTGAGGTAAAAGTCAGTATTGCAAATAAGTTCACATATAATCCTACACCTAAGTTCTTTGTGGTACTTCTCTGAGCCATAGGACAGTGTACTAAGAGATCTTGGCATACAATTGCCATCACCCACAGTGAGAACAGGTAAATAGCCTGATGGTTTATGTAACGGCATCAGTTTTAGCGCATTTTGGTCAACGCAAGCACGAATGCTTGAAATGGAAATGTCACTAATATTAATAGAAAAAGACTCACATTTCTCAGAAAAGAGTCTGCACGTTTCATTCAGCTGAACAAAATCTGGGCAAGACAAGATTTTAGTGTACATATAGTTAAAAAATGCATCTTTGTCATCAGGTAAAGTAATCCTGTAATTGCAAAACAAATTCCTTCTGACATTTTTCTTACATTCACGCTGATCAGGTAAACAGCTATCTTTCTTACACACTGCAGCAGTATCTGAAACATTAAAGTCAAGTTCAGCAAGGACAGTTTCACTCTGAATTGTAGGAATAACAAGTCCCGTGTCTAGATTATTGCTTGGATGGACAGTTTTAACATTCCCAACAACAGTTTCAGCATTTTTAAAACTCTCAACTAGTCCTGTGTCCAGATTATTATTTGGATGGACAGTCTTAACACTCTCAATAACAGCATCAAAACTCTGAAGTCCAGTGTCTAGATTATCATTTGCATGAACGGTTTCAACACTCTCCACAGTTTCAAAACTATTTCCATTCTCCACAGTTTCAAAACTATTTCCACTCTCCACAGTTTCAAAATCATCAAGACTCTCAACAGGTTCTGCGTCTATTGGATGGACAGTTTCAACAAGTTCACAAACTGAATTATGAATAAACGCAGTGTTCAAAGGATCAGCATTCTCAGCAGTGGCCATTGCATTGGGCCATTTAATCAAATCAAACTTAGTAAGTGCTTTATTAAAGCACAATTCATAGTTACCTGCCATACAATGCTCACAAAAGCAAGAAAATTGTCTGGTGGCCATAATTTCACTGTTCACAACCCTGAAAGAATGAATTTTCTTGGTACCGGGGAGGGTTTTCAGTGAAGAGGACTGAACAGTACGGTCAATAGAGGATTCATTCACAAGATGAAAGGACCTAGCACTATGAGAACAATTAATGTTTTCTGACTGAAATGTTGAAGACAGAAATTCATAAATCTCTTCTGCATTTCTCAAGATGACTCGGCTTGAAACAACTGCCTGTGATAAGTAAGCTTTCACCATTCCTCCACATGAGTCACATTCACTCTTCCCATGCCTTTCACCAAAAAAACACCTCTCAAAATCAAAGGTACCAGCCAGCTGACTCATGTGAAAGAATGGTAACTTTGATTTATATTGGGCACTGCAATTGTCAGAGAAAATAACAAATCTAGACTTCATGGAAGTCTTCAAAACATCCGTTAAAACATGATGGACAAAATTTGAGTCATGAACCAGATCATCAGAAACATACACTCTGTAAGTTGTTAACAGCTTGTCCTTACAATCACAACATTTAGAATATATAACAACAGGATGAATAGTACACTGACCTAGTGTCCAATGAGCGGACTGCACTTCAAACTGAAAGTGACAAGAGTAATTTTCTGCAAAATCCATAATGATGAGACAAACATCATCAGGAAGATTGTTTTTCAATTCAAGGAACTGATGTCTTTGCCACTTATATGTAAAAACATGCAAACTTAAATAATAAAGAGCATTGCAAAATAAGTCAACTAATTCTTGTCCAGTACAGGATTTATTTACAAGAGTAGTCTTTTTGGTCTTGTACTTTTCATCAGTCACATGATCCCAACTCTTGTAGTTGACGGAGGCCGTTAAGTTACAGTGTGACTCCAGTTTCTGGTTTAAGATATGAATCCCACATTTGTCACAAGTCCGAGTGACACATTTAATATCCCACCAATCCCCATGAGGAGAGCACATTGTTGCCTCTAGGGCTTGAGTCACAGACAAGAATTGAGATCCTATAGACTGCAAAGATTTTGACATCAATCTCACATTCTCACAAGTCTCACACAAACATTTCACAAATTTCATACTTTTCATTGTAAGTACATGTCTAGGACGACAACGAAAGAATGTTCGCCTAGAAACCTTGCACTGAGGATATCTAGAAATAAAATCAATATAAACATTATTTATGGGCTGAGTTAAAATCTTTCTTTGTTTCTTCAAACGTTTAGAATACTGTCTCTTGCCAGGTAGGTCAACGGCACTGTCCAGATAAAATGAAACAATTTTCTGCTTTGTCTGGCTGTCTTTAGTCTTTTTTGTGACTTTTGCTTTACTTGGAGGGGGTGGAGTATAGAGTTTGCTGAATTCCTTGCTGAATTCCTTGTTAAGTTCGCTGAAAATCATTTTCCTCTTCTTTGGCGTTGATTTTCTAAACATATTTTTAATGACATATAAAAATGATTTTCTGTTCTTAGGAAAAGTTTTCTTGGTACGTTGAAATGCACAATACTTTGCTGCTTTAGATGGGGAGTCTGTATGTGCATCTGAGAAAGCAATAATGTCAGTCTGAGTTTGTTCTGAAATTGCAGAGGGAAAATGAGTTTTCTTCTTTAGGGCATATAACTCCCGACTCCTGCGATTTCTTGCCTCTTTCTCCTCAGGGGTCATAGAGGCTCTCCTGGCTGCTTGTTTTTCCCTCCAATACTCCCTCTTCTTTGAAACAGACTGCTGTTTAATGGCAGATGCTTTACGTGTCTGCCTTGCATCTGTTGTGTCTTCTCTGTCTTGGCGCTTTGCTGCCTTTGCTTCTTTTGCTGCTCTTCTGGGGTAGAAAAATAAAAGACAGCTGGAAAATAGTTGTGATGAAGATGGATGGATCACCTTATATCTCCCTGTATGCTCACAAATTATGCCCTTCTCTATGTAACCGGATGGAAAGGCAATACAGTGTGTAGTATTCTTTCTCTTATATTTAAGGGGGAGGAAGGTGAGCCTAGTCTGATAAGTCTTCAGATGTTACATATTATTTTAAGGAAGTGTGTCACCAGGGATTTTACCAAATTACTGTGAATGATCAATTTTGAGAAAAAGGGCCGAAAAAACCTACACTAGAAAATTTCTGTTCCTGCCGGGGATCAAACCACGGTCTCTCAGCTTGCAAGTCTGAACTTGTTACCACTACACTACAGGGACGCTAACTTCACAGCAATTTAATTCTTAAATACCTACTGCCTGAATCGGTTCCTAATTTCCACGTGCGAACCTAGTGTTCACCCGTGACCCTAACACACTTCCCGACTACTCACATCTGGCCAAAAAAAAATGTTCATAGTCTGGACTGTCTTGTCTGACTAAATTTGTCTTTATCATTTTCTCTCATTCTAAGCTTTCTGAAAAAGGCCATTGCTAAAAACATTTGGAGCTTTTTATAAGTAAACATTTTTACATTTACATTTTTAGTTACTTGTTTAATAAATTAATTCTCTGACACATTATTTCTGCACTAGTTTATACACATCTGCATCATATTTCCTCTTCACTGCATATCACCAACACTAAACTGCATCAAGATGTCACTTTCATGTCTACCTCAATCATGAACATTTTTGGAAATTGAGCTGTAAATTCTTCACTGCATTAATCCAAAGTCTATGGAATAATATTAATAACCAAACCAAAACCATTTACATTCAAAGAGTCATTCTATTCTAACTTCTATAGGGACTGGAAACTGTTCACTTATGACCACGTTCTGGTGAATGTGAAAGCATTTAAAGTTAGCCTTAGCCACCAGCAATGCAATAATTCCTGTGAATGATACAAAATTAATGGCTGGATAATATCGTCAACCAAGAAATGGGTGTCAGCAACTTTCCTTTCTTATCTTGAGACCCCAGCATCATAAATAGTGAGTAGGTTACCTTCTTTCTCTCTGGCGTAACTTATTTCTTTCTCTTGCAGCCTGCTTTTTCTCATCACTCCTCTGCTGCATATATCTCTTCGAGTGCTCTCTTTGTTTATTTAAATATGACTTCCACTTCTCTGGGTCAGCTTTCAGGCGCTGTCTGTAATCTGCCTGATACTCTGCACCACTTTTCCCAGGTGTTCTCTGGTGCAGAAAATTAAGCTTCACGTGACGTAGAGCCATGGAGTAGCTTGGACTTGGAGACTCTTCGTCCCGAGGCTGAAAAAAAAGTCATGGTTCGCATGAAGTTAGTACTGTGCAAATGAAGAAGGGTGGCCAAAATAAGGAACAAAAACAAAATGACACTTGCTGTACTTTCATTAGCAGGTGAAGAAAAATGTATTACTTTCTTCCATCATTAATCATGGGGCCAGGGTCATCTAATGGTTTCAGTTTCCACCTACTGTGCCAAAAGACCTGGGATCAAATCCAGGTCTCTGCAGGCATGTTGAAATACAGGATTTTTTTCTTGGGTTTTCCTTACTCCTGATCCTCAGATAATGTTCATAATGCAATCAGTTTCATATCAGTTTCTCACTAGAGATGTAGATCAGTGAAAGGATAAAGAAAACTTCAAATCAACATGCCTAATTTGGCATTATGAGTTAATCATTTGAAGTGCTCAGTTTTCACTTCTCAGATTAACAGGCTTGTTTTAATTAATTTCCTCTTAATTACAATTTTGGCAGGCAGGTTGATGTACATTGTCACCTGTCTTGCAAATATGATTCAAAAACTTCTAGTGCAAATGTGTTGTCCCTTTATTTCATGTCACTACAGACACAAACCAGAATTAACATGCTACACTGTGGGATGACTTAGAATCAATTTCAGGTGCCAACATTTTCATATCCAGGTTAAGGGAAATCTTCGGCTTTCTCTAACAACAGCACCGATTTAGTCGAAATATCGATATAGTCCATGACCTGTCTATGACTAAATGAACTGTGTCCTTATCATTGCGGTGCTGTCCTTCCACATAGCCAAATCTTCAAAGTAATCAAACAAGCTACATTTTGTCTTGATTAAACATTACTTAAATATTTCTGATCCCCCTGACAATTGTGTGAACATTACTTAATAATATCAACAAAACTAATTTGTGCTGGGGGAGTCACATTTAGGTTCACAGTTTCTTGTCATAAAACAGTGAAATTTGATATTTGCCAACAAAACACATTATCAAAGAACTAGACTCTGTAACAGCATATAAAATATATTAGTAACCCCCTGTTCAAACAGGCTGTTTACCTATTTTATATCACTAGAGACACAACCTGGTGAAAGGAAAGGAAAACTTCAAATCAACATGCTACAGTTAAAACTTAAATCACTTCCAAGTGTTCAATTTTTTCCTACCCAAAGGAACAAATCTTGAAAGTAATCAAACAAGCTACAATTTGCCATGACTAGTTATTAATTAAAAGCACAAGTATTTGTAATCCCCTTGAAGTTACTGAATGTAACATCACTATGAACACAGAATGGAACTTGGACCGGAAAACTTCATATCAACATGCTACAGCAGTAGAATGAGTTAAATCTCTTCCAAGTGTTCCATTTTTTCCTACCCAAAGGAATAAATCTTGAAAGTAATCAAGCAAGCTACAATTTGCCATAACTTCTTAGTATTTAAAAGCACATGTATTTGTAATCCCCTTGAAGTTACTGAATATAACATCACTATGAACACAGAATGGAACTTGGACCGGAAAATTTCATATCAACATGCTACAGCAGTAGAATGAGTTAAATCTCTTCCAAGTGTTCCATTTTTTTCCTACCCAAAGGAATAAATCTTGAAAGTAATCAAACAAGCTACAATTTGCCATAACTTCTGATTATTTAAAAGCACATGTATTTGTAATCCCCTTGAAGTTACTGAATATAACATCACTATGAACACAGAATGGAACTTGGACCAGAAAATTTCATATCAGCAGCACTGAAGTGTATACTGTGTTAGATCTAGATGTACAGTTTCTTAACTGAAATGGTGAAAGCTGAATATTTCCAAAACAACACATTTTCAAGGAACTAGAATCTCTATCAGTGTAGGTTTTACTTAATTAACCCCAGTTCAAATAGACTGTCTACTTATTTCATATCACTAGAGACACTGAGCAGCGAAAGGACATGAAAACTTCAGATCAACATGCTGTGGTGTGGCATGTGTTAAATCACTTGCAAAGGTTAATTTTTGTCTTTACCGAGAGGAAAAATCTTCAAAGTAATCAAATACAAACTACAATTTGTCATGATTGATTAATTTATAAACACAAATATTTGTGATTCCCATGAGAGTTATGAATATAATGTTACTAAGAACATGAAATGGAACCAGGACAAGAACTGACGTCCTGTCAACATGGCGTCTTGAAAACTTAGTAAGGCCTTCGTTCGTGTTTCAGCTAAAAGGTACTTATGTCCGCATATCTTTTTAAAAATGTACTTCTACTAGACATGTAGTGCTAAAAGAAAAAAAAAACACTGCACCATTCTCATTGATGCTGCTTCAGTCTACACGTTACTTAACTAAATACACGGATGTGCCGGGGGACAGGATAGCGTCCTGTGTCCAACGAAAGGTTGTCATCCTAGTGACAGAATGTTATTTTTAAACAAGTAGAAATCAAACTACTTATCAAGTTCATTTAAATGAAGTTTTGACCAAACTGTAATACTCACCGCATCTCCAGAGAACATGTTGCACAAGCCACACCATCAATGCTCCGAAAAAGGTTTCACTAGGTTAACATCGCACCGCTTGACAGGAAGCTCGGTGTTCAAACGTGATGTCAAGAGACTGCGCGTTGCTGAGTTTTGAAATAGTCCTTTGTTTTTTTTTTTCGTATTGGAACTCTCCCCCAAAAGCCATATCATACATTATCTTTAAATTAATTATTAATAAATCGTATGCATTCGCATGGTATGTATTTTTAAAGCAGAAAACAGATGTAAAAACTTAACTAATTGTACAAAAAAGGGACAGGAAACTAGAATTTTTTGCCACGATGGCTTAAACTTAGGTAACTGTCGAAGTAAAACATGAAATACTAGGTAGCGACCGACGGGCAGAAACATTTTCGATCTTTTTCAGGACTTTTGAAACAAATCGGACGTATCCCAGCTGAGTTTACGAATTTTAAAATTTGTGCGACTTTTGACATGAAATTTGTCACATGAGTTAAATAAAACTAAGATCATTAAAAATATCTGTATAAAAAAAAATCAGCAGCAAAATTTGTCACACACTATTCTGACGCCTTTCCTCTACGCGTAAATGTATTATAATCGTTTGCATTGTGTATTTTAACGGTACGGTGGAATTCTAAATGGTATACCCTCTTTTGTGATAGATTTCAGGAGAGAATTTTACTGCATATTTACACATTCAAATGCAAATTTCTTCCCCAACATGTCAATCAAGAGGTAATTTCTGTACCCTGTACAAAAGTTGAACCATTTTTCAATACAAAAGCATTGTCATTTTGTGAAATTGTGTAATTGAATGATTATGGTTGATATATTTGTATGATGAGTGACTGTTTTTCCCCTATTTGGCAATGACTCATAAAGAAAGAAAGAAAGGAAAACGGCAAGTAAGTTTGCTTCTTCAATATTGCGTGCTTGCGGGTTTTCATGTTATGGCATATGGTGATTATATCATAATGATACACATTTGAAATTGTCTGTGAATATCTGAAAGAGAAAAACACCATACATAATATTAGTACATGCACATTGTGGATTAGAACCTGTGACCGCCAAGTCCTTAGTCTGCGGTATAGCCGATATCACCAAATGACAAGTTGTAGGTGAGTGGAAATTTGGTGGTCATATACTAAAATTGAAAAATAGCGCCATATTAATGAGTGCACATGCTTTGTTTCATGAATATAAATGTAAAAACAGGTAGAAATCTTTGTTATAGTCAGGATTTTATATCCTGAAGTATTATCAGAGCGCATGTTATTTACATCTTGAATTCCCGTGACCTCTCGCAATAAGCGCGAGATATGCAAATTGTAAGGTCAAAAAATAGAAAAGTTGAATCCGGGAATATAAACAAAACAAAATACCATAATATCCAGGATTCCAAGCTATTTTCACGGGAGTATCAGTCGAGGCGAGCGTAAAAAATAGGTTGGATCCATATAGATACATATAGTGCCAAGGTCGCGTCCTTGTACACTACTCCGTAAAAATATCTATCATTGTTCCGGCCAGGGAATAAGTGAAACTTTTGGGTCTTACCTCGTATTGAATGAGGTCGGCAAAATGGCGTCCCTGGAGGCCGCTGAATCACCAGTTCGCCTAATAAAATTGGATTTATTACAAAGATTTTGAACCAAGCACCTTTTTAGTTCAATTACAGTAAGTATTGATTTGGACACCAAACCTCTAGAAATATATTTTGCGTGTGTAGGTGTTTTAGTTAAAATTTGGCTGGTTGTTGCATGCGGATATCTTCCCTTTTTTTTAGTTCTGCGTGTTGTAGGATGGCTCACATAATTATGAAAACCCATCCATGATTTTTCACTTTTCTGCGAGGGCTCAACGCCCTCCATGCTCAGTCATATTAATTACAGGGATAAATCAGGGAGGGGGGTGTTCATCTGTAGTTGATTCTTGCATATTCCTGACACTCCTACTGTACCTGTCATCTTCATCATTATCATCCTGATCGCACTGTCATTTGCATCATCACATGTTTCAAGTAGGCCTTTAATTTGTATCAGTCAAAGTGGTATCAAAAGCTTTCCATAAGTCAGAAGTGGTAGAAGTTATGTTTTTTTTTTCTCCCATCTCTAGAGGCACATAAAACAATGACAGTAAACGTAGCAGTAACAACAACAACAACAACAACAACAGCAATTGAAAACTGGAAAAAAAGGCGTTCTCTACCAGAAAAGCTTTAATAGAAAAACATCAAGATATTTTAAAACACTTAGTAAATGTATGAGGTCAAGCACCAGTTTGAAGATTTATTTTTTTCAAGTAACTTGTGAATGGCTGATTTGCGTGGTTGGGAACTTTTTAAAACAAAGTACGTTTGCATTGTCTTGATGTGAGATCAGGGGCACACAATTTAAACAACAACAACAAAAAAATCGTTAAAATACGTTTTCTACAAATCACATACTATGTTTATATTATAAACGGTTCCAAACATCTTGAAGCCACTGTGGCCCTTGTAGATTTATTTTAATACCACCGGGGGGGTGGGGGGAGGGGGAGAAGGTGGAACAAGGTGTTCAGATGAAGGAGGAAGGAGGGAGGGAGATAGAACATGGTTTCCATATCTTTCTGAGCAGAATTTTTGTAATATACAGTTATAATGGAAACGTGAATTAAAGTAGGCTATGTTGACACAGTATAGTCATATTTAGCAATATGAAATTTGAAAAGGAAAAATGCAGTTTTTATAGGTATAGCGGGGCTTAAAGCTTTGGGCATCATCGACACCTGGAATCTGATAGTGTCACCAAAGCGGGCTTAAATCTAATAAATAGTAATAATAATTACAGTAATAATCTCGTAACTAGGCCAGTGCCCACTCACACAACTTTAATATTCGGCAGGTCAGATGAGCAAGTACATTCATAACCAACAGTTTCTTTGCCTTGGTGTAGTAGGCCAGATTAAACCCCTCCAAAACATAGTCAGGTTTGGGGTAGTTTTATACCACGGAGTATAAAAGGTATGTGTAAGATTACACCTCCTTGCTTTCATACCCTAGCAGCAAAAGTTTCGCTATTTAAATACTGAAAACATATGCAAAAACTGCATTTTAGGTACTTGTGTGATCCTAGCGCCCTGTCTGGCGTTGATGTATGATGGTGTAATTTTAAATAGTGAGTGATGGTGTATTGTGGTTGTACTAAATTATAATGTTGTAGTTAGGGGTGACGATGGTGCACTGCACGATGCTAATAGTGATGTTTTACTATAGTGGAAATCGTGTGGGTGTGATGATAGTGAATTAGATGGTGCACTGCTGTGGTGCAGTGTTATGTTGCTATAGCTAATAGTGGGGATGCATTGTGGCATTTCATTGCTGATGTTGGCGTTGGTGATAGTGATGTTGCGCTGCGGTTGTGCATTGTGATGTTGATAATGGCGATGGTGTTCTTTGGTGGTATCATGTAATGTTGGTATTGGTGATGGCGCACCGCAGTGGAACATTGTTACATTGGTGATGGTGATGATGCACTGCGATGGTGCATTGTGATGTCGGTGATGGTGAAGGTGAAATGTGGAAGTACACTGTAACACAGGTGATGGTGATGGTGCACTGCGTTGGTAATGGTGCACTACGTTGGTACTTTGTGGAGTTGATGATGTGGTGGTGGTAGTAGAATGCGGTGGTCCATTCTGATGTTGACGATAATGACGGTGATGGTGATGATGATGCAGTTGTACATTATGATGATGGTGATGGTGATGGAGAGCCAAAATGGTACGTTATGGTGTTGATGATGATGATGATGGACATGGTGGTTCATTGTGATTTTGATGATGGTGATGTTGCATGTAGTTGTACATTGTGATGTTGGTGATGCTGATGATCATGATAATTATTGTCTATGGCGGCGAAAACGTGATACTGGTGATGGCAACACTGCTGTGGTACTGTAGGTTGTTGCTGCTGGTGATGATGCGCTGCGCTGGTACATTCCGATGTTTGTTGTTGTGATGATGGTGACGACGCACTGCTGTGGGGAATTGTGATGCTGGTATTGGTGATGGCGATGTTGCATTGTGGTGGTACCGTGTGGTGTTGGTATTGGTGATGTTGCATTGTGATGTTGGTATCGGTGATTCTAATGGCGCACTGCAACGATACGTCCTGTTGTTTGTGGTAATGATGACGATGGAGCATTACGTTGTTTCTTGTGGTGTTGGTAATGGTAATGGTGATGATGGGCTGTGTTAGCGAAGTGTGATCTTGGTGATGGCAATTGTGATGTTGGTGTTGGTGGCACTGTGGTGGTACATTCCAAATTTTGTGGTGATGATGACAGTTGTGCACTGCGGTGGTACACTCTGATGTTGGTGATATATTGATGATGGTGGATTGTGGTGGTAAATTGTGATCTTGATGATGGCGACGTTGCGCTACTGTCCTACATTATGATCTTCGTGGTGGTGCACTGCAGTGATACATGGTGATGTTGGTTGTGATAATGGTGCACTGTGATGGTGGTGATGTAGTAGTGCTTTAAGATATTTGTGCGTTGAGATATTGGTGTATTCTGATATTGGTGGTGGTGGTGATGGTGATGCACTGCAGGAATGCATTGTGATATTGGGCCATGTGACATTGGTGTGGGTTGTGATAATGTTCTGGGGTGGAACATTGCTGTTGGTGGTGTTGATGTTGTTGATGATGATACACTAAGATAGTGCATTGTAATGTTTATGGTCGTGATGATGGTGCACTGAGATCTGGTGAACATGATAATGCACTGTGGCAATGCACTTTGGTATTGTTGGCGATGATGACAGTGCACTCCAGTGGAACATTGTGATTTTAGTGGTGGTAATGATGACGTGCACTGCGGCATTACATTGAAATGTTGGTGTTGATGATCACGGTACACTTTGATATAGCACTGTGATGTTGGTGGTGGTGGTGGTGATTATACACCTCGCTGGTGGTGGTGGTGGTGGTGATGATGGTAATGGTAATGGTAATGGTGGTAATGACAGTACACTGCGGTGGAGCATTATAATGGTGGTGGTGGTACGGTGTACTGTGGTGGTGCATTGTGATGTTGGTGATGGTGATGATGATAATGCACTGTGGAGCATTATGGTGTTGTGATGATAAAAATGGCCTATACTGTTTTACACCCTGGGTTATAATCTGGATTAGGGGTGTATATCAAAAAGTTCTGCCGGCATTAGCTAACATTCTGACGATGTTAACTATATAATCTAGGAATATATATGGCCTAGGGTCATACAATCCCCAAGTTGTACTCTGGGTAAGGGTAGGTATACATTGGCCTATTGTGCTGGCATTCCGACAACGCATTTCATTGCCTATCGTTTCACAGAAGAATAATGTTATCAATATTTGCATTAGTTTGACCTATTTATAGAAAAAAGACCTGATACATTAATACAGATGACTTGTCGATAAATAGCGAGCACCCGCCACATCATCATCATGTTTACCATATATCGCCCTCTTCTCTTTCTTCATCTTGTTCACCATCTTCATCACTTTCCCCTTCATCACCAAGACCCCGTTTCCTTGTATTTCTATTATTCATGTTTCCTAATGTAATCACAGTGATAGCAGCGGCAACGACGAAAATGCATCTATAATCAATACCTGTGACACCATTGCCACCAAATCACCATCTGTAATACAAGCTTTGCCACACAACCACCGTAACAACAAACAATTTCAATAACAATGCATTACTGTAACAGTCAGCAATCATCATGATAATCCACTAACGGAGCAACTGATATTCCCAACAATAATACAATATTTACAGTAATGTAACAACCAATGATCATAATAATAATACACCACCGTAATAAGCAACATTTACCATACCAATGCATAATTGTAACAATCGAGAACCATCACAATAATACACCACAGTAACAACCAACACTGGCCACAATAATACAACACTTTAACAAAGTGATCACAATCATACATAATGGTAACAACCAACAATCAGCACAATAATACATTATCGTGACAATCGACACTCAACGCGATAAGACGCCACCCTAACAACTAACTGCATCAGTACCTCATCACTACATGAAAATCACAATTACCTTTTCAACCATCTTATCTCTAGACAAGTTCCGAAACAATAAAATGCCCGCAGGATTCATCAAAAAAAAGCGGTTGAATGGGGAAGAAAATTCACAGGTGGCCTAAGGGATACAACTCGAATCGTCCAGTAGCGATGAGTATTAAAGAGCAGATGGACGATTCATGTGTCAGTGGTGGGTAATTTTACATACAACGCGGCATAAGGCGACCGAAAATGGACACTGGGAACTCTATCTGAAACAGCTAACAGCACTCTGTTGCGATAAATAGGACGTCAGAAGATCTGAGCCAGGATCCAGTCTACAGTACCAAGAAGATTCTGGCTGGGTTAAGTGACCAGGATCTCCTAGGCCGCATGGACGACTTGAGAAAGAAAAAAAATGTTTGCAACTAAAAGGTACAATGGCTTGGAAGCACCTGGATAAACGCCGACTAAAGAGCTGGAGGGGGTGGGTGTCGCGGAGAGGGGCTATGTCAGATAAGGACACATTAAAGACAAAAGAGTGTCCCATGCAAAGCAGAATGGCGATGCAGGAAGAAAAGGCACACACGAAACCACACATTGTTCAAGTTTGGCAGAGACTCTTTCGACTAGCTGATGGGAAGCGTTTGAGGAAAACACATCTTGACGACCAGCAGAACACAAGGTTATGGTCTGGAGAGCCAAACGTTTTGAATTTGGCATCAGCCCTCCCAGTCTATATGAGATGTCAAATGCTATACAAAAAAGCACAATGCAAATCGGACCCGTTCCCCAATGTAGTTTACAAGAGATGCCCCAGGAATTATGCCCACAAAAACAATCGTGGAAGGAGATTCATGTGATCAAGGAATGGTGGAAAGCAATAAATGGCATATCCTGCCAAAATAAAACTCTACAGAAATTGGACAGTTACGGTCCATATCACTTCTCAATGATGTTATTATCTTTGATGGCATCCAGACTGACAGCCCATTTCACGAGAATATTTATGTCGACATAATGCAGAAATAGAAAGCTTCCAGAATGTTTAGAATATTAATTATCAATGGTTAATTTTGAGAAGCCATTCAGAGGGTTGGGACGGAGAAGCTGGATCTACACATCATCTGTCTCGATCTCTTCAAACCATATATGGCTCGGTACCACTGCAGGTACTATGGCAAGCATATGAGGAAAAATATGTACTACAATCCAGAGCCAATGGGAATTATGCTACAGGTGTACTTCGCTGGCTTCCAGATGCGATTTTCTTTCAAGCATGTACAAGACGAGGTGGGCTGATCTGCAGGTAAGTGTCACCAAAAATAAATATGATGTACTATTTTTCCAAGTCTAGTTTCGCTGGCCATGCAAATTATATTACTGAAAGTCGCAGAGAGCTCAGAGAATGATTCCAACCTAGGGCATGGATGTCATATGCCACCAACGAAAGCGTTCATTGATGATATAACTATCCTGACTGTCAACACGAACTGACCATATGGCGCCGCATGAACTTAAGAAATCCAAATATGAGACTCTGAGGAAATGAAAGCCAACTGATGTCACATTCATTGTGACTAAACCGTAAATACCAACAGTCAGTGACGAACCAGTAAAAATGCTTTTTAGGCTACAGCACCACTCTTTAGGAAACCATTGCTGCCCAGGCAACTAAGAACATGACAGAATATTTACTATATGCGTACTGACCGACATGGGCTTGTCGGCAAGTTCAAGATATGGTGCCACTAGTATATGCAGATATCAAAAACTCTACGAAGTGAGCTCAAGTACTGGAGATACATTCGAAAGGAAGATCTACACGTTCACCAGGAGGACCAACACGTATGACTGACACCGCCCATTCCTGCACAAGTGCTAAAGTAGCGAATAGATTCAAGTTGGAATCTAGAACGTTTAACGCTGGGAAATGCAGACTTGCGGTTTTTTTAGGAATCATCAGATGCATCAGTTTTGTCTTTCCAACCACGCTGAACTTGGAAGGATGTGGACACTCGGTGCCACAGGGACGCAGGAGAGGAGTAGCTGATAACCAATCACATCTGAAAGAGGTTATCGGCTACACGCAAACCAACCGTAGAGGTAATGGCCATGACGCCATTAGACGGTGACCAGGGCATATCCTAAAATGTGAAGAGAATGTGGTCATCCAAAAAGTCAGAGTTACAGAGATTGATGAACGAGTCCAGAAGGCAGTGCGACAGGTCCAGCGAGGACAATGGACGACATCGGAGAATGCACTGCAAAGACCTCTGAGAATGACAGATGGCATTTTATTGCATTTTATTGCATTTTGGCACCACTGCGGCTAAGCGTCATTACCAGGCCAGTATTATGACCTCTTACCTACTTACTGAGGCCTCAAGAAATGGAGAAAGACCAGAGATGCTAGTTTACCATTCCGCTGTGGACAGCAAACCTTGATGCAATTGATATCAGTTTGCAAAGTGGCACCAGGACAAGGACGGTACACAAGGCGCCACAATAGAATCCTGCGGGTGTTAGCTGCGGCAATCAACAAGGTCAGACAACGAGCAAATACGAGACAGGTAGCCAAGTTTGTTCCAAGGTACTTCTGTGCAGTTTAGGCTACCGACAGCAAGTCCATCACTGAATTCACCAGCACTGCCTAGCAACAATACTACGAGCGACTTTGAAAGGCAGTACATTTGTTGGAATGTCAGACAGAACTGAGACAACCCGAGCATCCATTACCGCACACTCATCAAAACATAAAGCAGAAGCTGCTGATTGAGCTGATAGTGCCGTTTGAAACCAGGATGGTGTAAAAAGCCAAAGTCAGCTATCTTGTTTTCGAACTAAGAACAGAAACAAGGCCTAGAGTAATGGCTGTGGAAGAAGAACAAAGGGTCTGGTGAGCACCTCAGTCTTAAACCTACTCAGGCTGCTCAGAATACGAGGACATCCGGGATCACGCACTTTGAAGGATCTGACACCGACTGAGGAGAAGAGCTCAGCATGGATATGAGGCAAACTTTGAAAAAGATTAATGTTGCATAGTAAGTTTAAATGTATGAAAACTACAATTTTCTCTGTGACTTCATGGTGGCAGTGGAGATAAGCGCAAGGAATTAAGAAACTGGAAGTTGCGGACTCAAATCTCTACCGAGGCAGGAAACACAGAGGGAAGCTGTGAGTCATGACCCAGGTGTGGCTCAGCCCCTTTAGAGTGTCTGGAAGTCACATTGCCGAAAGAGTTGCTTGACGGGGGTATCTTCCTCTCAGGATGTTCTATTCCTTCGCTCTGTGAGTGAAAATTTTCCTATCTGTAATAATCAACAATCATCGAAACAATACATCGTCGTAATAACAACAATTACCACTATAATATACCAGCGTTACAGCCATCTCTCACCAGATATAATAACATACCACCGTTAAAAACCAACAATCACCACTATAACACATCAATCACCATTATAAACGACAATCGTAAGAACTGACAATTACCACAATATTACAAAACCGTAAGAAGTATAACCATGATCACTATAATGACAGATCATAGTAATAACCAACATTCACCAGAATAGGACACCACAGCAGTGAACAATAATCATCACAATAATACACGATCCCTACAACTGACAATTACCACAACAGTAAAAGACAACAATCATCGCTATAAAGCTTCGTTGTAATAACCAACAAACACAGTAGTACACCATCATTATAACCAGCAATCACCACATTAGTGCATCACCACAATAAACAATCACCGCAATGATACACAATCACAGCAACGGGGAATTGCCACAATCATACACCAGTAATAAACACCTGCAGTAATACACCACCGCAACAACTAGCAATCGGCATAATGATACATCACTGTAACAACCAACAATCACTAGTATAATATACACCACTTTAATCAACAGTCAGCATAAAAATACATCGCCATAAGAACGAATAATCACCACATCGGTATGCCAGCGTAACAACCAACCATTACCACAATAATACACCAATGTAACAGTCAACAATGACCATAATAATAATTCACCGTAGCAACCAACAATCACCACAATAATGCATCACAGCACAAAATACACCAACGTAAGAATGAACAATCACCACCCTAAGACATCACTGTAATAGTCACCACAATGACATACCACAATTACTCTTGCCAGCAAAGTAAAAGCCGTCACTGTCATGGTGCTCATCCGTCACCACTTCTAACAGCACCCTTCATCGTCATCTTCACTCACAACTACCTTTCACATCCACATCACTCCTCACAATTCATTTCAATTAACATCACCCCTATTATTACAAACTTTTACCACTGTTGCAGGTCACTTCATCAAAACAATATGGCCCTGACCACAACCATCACTTACTTATCTCACCGATTTTATCACTCATCATTTTCAATAACCACCACCACACAATAAGAACAATACCACGGCCAACATCACGACCAACATCACCACCAACAATAACTACCTGCAAAACCACCAACACCACCACCACCACCAACAACAACAACATCACCACCAACAAAAACTACCCCCGGTCTCTGCATCTGTCATCTGTCATCAGTCATCAGTCAACCATCACTATCACCAATTTTGTTACCACCTTTGCTGCGACCACTATCATCCGACACTACCATCTCCCTATTATATCATCATTTTTCACCATACTTTCTGTATAACCATCTATAAAACCATCATCATTTCCACCAACACCACCATTACTATCACATCATTTGTAACCATCAACACTCGTTAGCATTATCACTGCGTGCTACCACCATCTACCACCAACACCTTCGCCATTCGCCATCACCATTTCTACTCACTACCATATCCACAACTCACCACCATCATATCATTCGCGTTCACCACCACATTCATAACCTCGACCATTTACTAATGCACCTACACAAAACACTACCGCCTCTTTTACAATACACAACCATCACCTCCATAACACACCATCACACCTCCACATACCACTACCACCAGTCACTATCACCACTCACTACCACCACCACACCACCACCACACGCCTACCTACCTACCACTACCACCACTCACTAACCACCACCACTATCTACTCACCAGCACTAGCGCCTCTACAACTCTACACCATACCGTCATCACTTAACTCCATTCGATACCAGTGCACCACTACACTATTGTTACACAACCGCCACCACAACTCACCACCGCCGCCACCACACCACCACCACCTCCACCACTCAACGCACCACCACACCTTCACTCCCCATCACCTCGACTCACCACCACCACACCATCACCACCTCCACTTACCACCACCATCACCTCCACTCACCAACACACCTCCACTTATCACTATCACCAACACAACACCACCATTACCACACCACCACCTCCACTCATCACCACCACCACCACACCTCCACTCACCACCACCACCACACCACCACCACAAACCACCACTACCACCATACCTCCACTCACTAACACACCACCACCACACCTCCATTCACCACTATCACCACCACCACACCACCACCATTACCACACCACCACCTCCACTCATTACCACCACCACCACACCACCACCACAAACCACCACCACCACCACACCTTCACTCACTAACACACCACCACCACACCTCCACTCACCACCACCACCACCACACCACCACTCACCACACACCACACACCAAACCGATACACCTGACCCACTACCCACAGCTGCATCGTCTTGCACCACCAGACAACATCAGACTGTCAGAAGAGCGTCAAGGGAACAAAGCCCCCGTCACCATTCCGTGCTACTAACACCCGTGGCTGTATAAACTCACCAGGTCCATCCTCACTTCCTCCGTTTGGGTGCTTGAACACACCAGGCTGGACTATCATGGGTACATGTAATCCTTTAACCTGCAACAACCAATATGTGGTCCTAGTGTCTGAGTTTTCGGGTTATTGTAGAAAAAGCAACGGCGTCAACTAGGCATAGAGTTATAGGTTGACTTTGTGGCCCATCATTTTGTGAGAGGATTAAGAATAATACAACAAGTGGATGACGCCACTGCTCTGCCTTGATTCGGCCATTTACTTCTAACCTGGTATCAACTGCTCTTACATTCTACCTGTACCTCTAAGTTTGCGCGTCCCTTCTGGTGACCCAATATTTTCAAAGTAGACTCAGTGCTAGTCTTAAGCCACCACATAGCTTAGCTGTAAACAATGTTCAGTCGCACAAAAATATAATTTCCTTCCTTTTACGAATCCATAAAGTGAAAATTTTAAGTTAATATCTACGCTGGGTTAGATCTACAGTATAATCATCTTGGTCAATTCAATGAAGTGCATAACAAAATCTTTAGTTCCCAAGAGTAAAGGCAGTCTGAGTCTTACAGTTGTTAAACAGAAAATGTATTTTCACGATTGATGCACAGCTGTACTTCAGCATATCTACGTAGTAAGAACTTGATATTATAACGGTCTCGTAAATAGGTGAAGGCGTAAAATACTTAATTAGAACAATTCGGTTAATTGCCTCTTGGGTCATTTCATGGCAACTGAGGGGACATTTAGACAATACTTTTCAAACAAAAAAACACTCGCCGATTTACTTATATTCCTTTTTATTTACTTTTCTTTACACGAATCAAAAATACAATGGGAAATTAACTGGTGAACCTAACATTTGACTTAAGAGAAAAATGATATTCATAAAGTCACACTTCATAGGGTTGATAACTGATGGGACAGAAAAAGTACCTTCGTTTTCACATGGTAACCCAACGTAGCAAATTTCTGAAATTCAACTACTGATACTAGAAAAACACATTTTATACACTCAGATGATGCATCTTAATATGTGGATAAAGCAATTTAATCCAACAGTAATAATTTAGCACACTAGGGCCGTCTTTCTGAGCAACTGATCGGACAAAGGAATTGGTTACTGATGAGACAAAATGGTAACACAAAAGTGTAGAGAAGAAAGCTACTTTGCACATAATCTTGCACGTACGGAGTGTGTGTGNGGGGGGGGGGTGGAGGAGGGGCTAGACAGATAAACCAATGTGAAATAACATAGTAAGATATTGCATAAGTTTTATAAATCATAATAGAATGTGGATCTTTATTGTCCGTGTAAAATGGTTGCACTTTGATAAAGCTCAGGCCAGCTGATGTTGACATGGGACACAGTACTTGGTAGCCATGTAACTCACCCACTTTTTAACATTTACGGTTGTATTTTCTTTGGCAGCCAGAGTATGAGAAAAGTTGTGCACTTGAAATATCTAAAACATATGCAGCATGCTAGTGCATAGCCTATCTATTACTAGATCCGTACAAAACATACCCTCATATGTTTATTGTATTGAAACTTGCAAATACAATGTTATATTACAGTCGCACTTTACCTGTGCCATGAGAGGTTCAGCTGCCAAGTATCTCAGTGTGGGGTCATGAATATGTTAATGTAATCATGTTATTGCCCAGTTTTCCCTTTCATTTCCTGCTTCGTTTGATCGAAGACGTAGCTAAGGTGAGCAGCTAAGAAGTGTATACTGTAAGCTCTGGGTTAAAAAAAAAAAACAAAAAAAAACGCGTGCAATCATTACACCATATCGGTCCAGTATGATCCTCACCCCATTTTGCAGGCCATGAATGTGGCACGTGATCAGTGTGGTATATAGAATCTCCCATGTGCACAAAATATGGCAACCATCCTTAGGCTATGCCGCTAGACTTTGTTTTGACGGATGGACTGTGAAAAAAAATATGTGCGCTGGAAGAAAAATATCATTGATATTAACTGCTGGCCACAGAATGTCATACTTGCTTGAAATTGTTTCGCCATCATCACGAAGTTCATATTCTTGTGCACAGTATATGCCAACCATCCTTACTCTATGCTGCTAGAGTTTTTTCCGGTGGCTGGGGTTTGAGAAAAGTTGTGCACTGGAAGGAATCGGCTAGAGTAGAGGCACTATATGCGGCCGGTCAGATCATGCGGCCACTTTTCATCTCATCACCATAATTTCCGGCTCCTTGCTTTTTTGAAGCTTGAAACAAGTTCAAGCACTACCATGTGTTCTCTCACATGATCAACACAAAAATGGCTGCAATCGGCCGAAAATGGATGCCATCACATGGTTTTGAAAATTTTACTGTGAAAAAGATCGCTTTTCGAAAATTTACCTCCCAAATAGTATTGTCCATATTTTGTGAAATTTGTCAAAATCTGGGTGTTTATTGGTTCCAATACATTGCAAACAGGTTAAATTGATCTAGGCATGCTAAATTCAGCCTATCTGATACGAAAACATGCCGGTTTTAGGGGTGGCCGCAACAAAATCCCCATTGTTCACATGAAGGGATTATATGCGATCAGGAGTGGCCGCAAAAGGTTCCCTTTCTAATGCAAGGGACATTCTTGC
>JAWQUT010001125.1:15667-25909 GCA_033807755.1 Ellobium chinense | reverse complement strand
TTTTTTTAACAAAAAATATGTTTTTCTTAGATAATGCAAACTTTGGAGCGCGGGAAAGACGAAGTGATCAGCGCGCTCTCAATGTAATGTTAGGAAGGATTTTGAAATTGAATGGGCAAATCGAGCTATCGCTCAGCCTTGAGAAGACACTTGAGCATTTTTGCTGATGGTTTATGTATAATTATTATAATATCTATTTCCACACTCATCAAACATTTCTTATGCATGTGCACATATTATGCCAACCATCTTTACTCTGTGCTGCTGAACTTTGTTTTGGCAGCCGCGGTATGAGAAAAGTTGTGCACCACAAGAAGTCGTTGCTGCTATATTACATCTACTTTATGCTGATGTGAATTTCAAGTGCGCAATATATCACAATTATCCGTACTCTGTGCTGCTTAACAGTATTATTCACAATGCGATCGAAGTGAGCATACAAAAAAACAAATCTTACTGTACATTTATTTTTTTTAAGCTTTGAACAGTGTAACGTATTTTGATTGGACTGTTCGAAGGACTATGAGATATACATAATGAGGAGATGTGTATGATTTACCATGTAGAAACTAAATTACCTTTCTTTAAACAATGTTAAATTATAAAGGGGCAAGCAACTATGTCAACCAAGTAAAGTTCTATACACTCTTTTTTTGAGCACATTATCTAAATAAATTCAAGATATGTAGAACATACTGTGGACTCCGTAATAGGTTGACTAGAATGACGTCATTCCTGTGGTGAGGTGGTGCATCCCAGTGTTATTTTCTTCCTGTCAAACTCTGACAAAATCGTGGCACACCCAACAATTAAACTTATATAAGGCCGACTTTTTAAATTGTCTTAGCACCATGCCAAGTTTGATCTTGTTAAAATCTTGTCAACTCAGACACTATGAACACATCATGCAAGGTCGTTGCAGGACATGGTCCAACCCGCTGTGGTCAAGGTCGCCACGCGGGCGGAGTGAGGATGAAAGATCTGGTGAGGTACAGTCATGGGGTAGCACGGATTGGGTGAGGGGGTTGTTCCTTTGCGCTTTCTGAAGTCTGGATGTTTGTTGTGGGAGGATTTGATGCGGTGTTGGGTACGTGGGTTCCGTAGTATCGATGCATCCACGCCACACATCCACACATCCATATACCCACACACCCATACTCAACATTTCTTTTGACTCTGAATTTGTCTCTTTGTCTCTCTCACCTATTTTTTTATCCCCTTATTTACTTTATTGCCTGTGACGTCTATCTACTTTCTGTCTCCTATCTTGTCTCTTTGTCTCATTTACCTACTTTCTACCGCTTAGCCTGTCCTAGCTTGTCTCTTTGTCTGTTTTGTCTACCTACTCTCTCCCTCCTACCTTACATGTATATATATCTCGCCTACTTACTTTCTACCTCATAATTCATCTCTTCAAGTTTGTGTCGTCTACTTTCTACCCTCTCCCCCACCCGGTTTGTCTCTTTGCCTGTCTCATCTACCTACTTTTTACTCCTGGCTTGTCTCTTTGCCTGTCTCATCTACCTACTTTTTACTCCTGGTTTGTCTCTTTGCCTGTCTTATCTACCTACTTTTTACTCCTGGTTTGTCTCTTTGCCTGTCTTATCTACCTACTTTTTACCTCTATCAGTCATTTGCCGCAACCGGTTTGTCTTCTCTGTCTAGATTTTTGTTTGCCTGCGCACAGGTCCACCTATTTCGCTTGTTAGTCTGCCTGCCTGCCCTGTTTCCCGTCTGTTGGCTTGCTTCCCTTTACCAATCTGCTTGCTCGCCTAACAAATTTTTCAACCAGCATGTCTGGCTTCCCTTTTCTCTCTCGTTGTGTCATTCTGTCTTCCCGTCTTGCTGTTTTCGTATTTCTGTCAGTCCTCTCTCTTACCCTAGTTTCAATTTGCCTTTCTGCTTACTTCGTTGCCTTAGAAACTGCCTGCGTGCTGCGTTACGTATTAGTTTGTCTGTCTTTCCATGCATCCATCCGTCCGTACGTCCGCCGGCCGTCCAGTTACCTGCTGGCTTCCCTGCTGGTTTCCCTGCTTCCTACCAGCTTTTTCTCGGCCTAATGCATAGCTTTACATTCTCACATACTGGCGTGTTCGTGTGCCTTGCCTTTTTCCTCTCCCCTCCCCCTCTCTCTTTCTGTGTGTGTGTGTGTATGTGTGTGTGTGTGTGTGTGTGTGTGTCTGTGTGTCTCTCTGTCTGTCTGTCTGTTTGCCCAAATGCACACATGTCTGCCTATCTGTCTGTCTGCCCTCCTGTCTGTCTGCCTCCCCACCTACCTGCCTGCGCACAAGTCCGTCAGTCAGTCCGTCTGTCGGTCCATCCGTCTGTCCGTCCGTCCGTCTGGCCGTCCATTCATTTATCCTCCCTTCAGATTATCAGATTTGCTCGCTTAGTCGTGTCTGCCATAGAAGTGATTACCTTTCTCCTTCCCAGGTGCCCCATGCCTCCCCCCTCCCCACTTACAACAAGAATAATAACAATAACAATAACAAAACGACAACGACAACAACAACAATAACAACAATAACACAACCAAGCGGTTCAAAAATACGAAGAGGTTATCCATTAAGAAAACACGTTAACACTGGAGCTTGATTTAAGCGCAAACACACATATTATTATTGCACACATACACACACAAACCCCTACACACATTTAGACACCTTCACACATTAAGACACCAACACACATTTAGACACCTACACTCATAAATATGCACAGCTGTACACAGCCACATACTTTACATAGTTGTTATACCATACCTACATATTCATCTCTTCGGTTCTTCTTTTCCGTGTCCAAAATGATAAGCAGTTGTTAGATTTAACGCCTAACGGTTTTCTGACCTAAAGCAGCAACTTGCAGGGGCGTAAGTAGCATTCCCACAGCCTCCACAAACCGGGCCGGTTGGGGAGGGGGAGGGGGAATAAAACGGAATACAGAGAAAGAGGAGATAGAAGAGTGGGGAGGGGAGAGAGAGAGAGAGAGAGAGAGAGAGAGAGAGAGAGAGAGAGAAAGTAGGGAAAGAGAGATACTGCCCTCGAGGTTACGCTGATAACCAAATGAAATGATACAATTATTTTGCCCTTTTTTTTTTCTTGTGGGGAAGGGAAGACAACAAAAAACTTTTTTTTTAAAGTTTCAATTATTTTGCTAAAGGCCAAACCATACCATATTCAAGCCACATTGCTACACAAACAGACCTTTGTAAGCAGTGTTTTGTTGCGATGAAAGGAACTTATAGCAAAGATGTAAGCAATCAGATTTGATGATGTGCACTGTTTGAAAGACATTATGTTTTTAACAACTTTTGAAATTCAAAGTGTAAAGTTTAAACAACGTCAAAGAAACATTGATAAAGTATTATAAACATGAGGGTTTGGAACAATACAGTTAAGAAAGCAACAGGGGCGGATCCTTGGGAAAGGGCGTAGGGGACGGGGTTTTTCCTTGTAAAATTTTAAAATGTTGGAATGACAAAAAGAGTTCCAGTTTCATTGCTGAATATTTGTTGTTGTTGTTGGTATGATAGGTAGTCAGGTGAATGCATTTGTTCAAGAATTAATATGCCTTTTTGACTGTTGATAATGTATTTGAGCTTGCAGGAGCCAAATGACAAACCTCTGTGTACAATTAAATACACTTTTTCCATCGAACCACAAGAACGTTGGAGATGGCCAAGACTAGTTGGTAGGTCTAAAGCCACCACCGTGCTAAAATCATCTGCTGTTTAAAATCGGGGACTTTTTTCTCGATTTTTTTTTTCAATTTCAGTGTAAAAGATAGTTGGCAGACCACAGGCCCGCTGCCGGCAAGATATATANATATATATATATATATATATAATATATATCCATTAAACGTATTAAGCAAATGCAGGCATTTCGCGCTTTTGAGGTATGGATTAAAGTTATACCATTACTTCTACACAATCCATCAAGAGGACAGATTGTATGTTCGGCTGTTACTAGATCTAGACCTAATGGTTTTTGATTTCGATAAATTAGGCTCCCACAGCCTGTAATTGTGAAACATTATTTTTTGGGAGGGAGGGGGGAGGGGGTTGGCATTAATACCACAGTTCTATTGTATTTTCTCATCTTGTCAGGCCTAGTTTGTCAGAAAATGCCGATTAGATCATGCCATCAAAGCCATACCTTCATAGTCAGTTCCACCAGACCACATTTACTCAATCACGACAACACAGCCATGCCCTATAGGTCACGTCTACCAGAACATGCCTACCAAGCCACATCTTAACGTTCTTCGAGGTGTTCCCACTTGTTACACTTACCAAATCACGGCGAACAGATCATGCCTAAAAGTTCAGGTCTACTACAGCACGCCTATCAGGTCACTCCTATCTGAGAACATCTACCAGATGACTCCAATCAATCCAGAACTATCATATTACACCTACCAGGTCACATCTATCAGATCACGACAACAATGCCATGCCACATCTTTCTGGTCACGTCCACCACATCACTCCTACCATGTCACGTTCATCAGATCACGCTCACCAAACCACGTTTATTTCATTTCTTCACGCCTACCAAGCCATGTTTTCCATATCACGACCAGATCACGCCTGCATTCGCGTTTACCATTTCATGCTTACAGGTTACATCTGACAAGCCACGTCTACAAATTCACATCTACCAGATCACACTCGCCAGGGCATTCCCCCTCGCTGACACCTATTAGATCACACCGACCAGATCACACAGACCAGATCACACCGACCAGATCACATCTACCTGGTCATGTCTACCAGAAAACGAATGCTAGATAACATCCATCACCAGATTATATCTACCAACTGATGCCTCTTAGGTCGTGTCCTATAGACCTCGTCTTTCAGATTGTTCTCACTAAATTACGCCTAGTATGTCACGTCTATCTGGTTACGTCTATCAGACCACGCCTACTCAGCCACATTTACCAGATCACACCCACCAAGCCATGTCTACCAATCACACCTTCCAGGCTATGCCATCCAGGTCACAGGCCTATACGAAATATGCCTGCCTGATCATGCCTACGAAACCCCATCTACTATTTTACATCCACCAGCCTAACCGCAAGTGTCATGCTTACCAAGCGATATCTACCACGTCGGGTCAATCAGATAACCCCTATCAAGCCACCTCTTCCAGATCACTCTCGTGGAAGGCTTCACGGCGAAGACACCAGGCCTACAACTGAAGAATGGAGAGACCAAGTCTGTTGCACGAAATGAGGTGGTGAAAGTATGATGATGTCGGTGTTTTTTTCCAGTGTTGGTTACATGAGATTTTTTATCTGTCATTAACTTATCCAGAGGTTTCATGCTAAATACTGTCCACATACATACGATTGTTTAACCCCTTTTCAAAAAATTGAGACGCGAAAAAAAATTGATTTTGAGAACTTTGGTAGTAAATCAGGTTACCTAATATTTTAGGCCTTTTCACACAGAAAACGGAGTAACCTTATCTACCTGGCAGTAACAACACAGTTCATAAATGAGTGTTTAAACGTCACCTATTCTTACAAACGTATTTCCACCTATCTAAGCTTTGAAATTCAAATCGAATGCCTTCCCCCCTTCCCATGGCCACGTTTGAGTTTATAGGGAATAATTAAACGGATATACTTTTATGTCAGGTCCTATTGACATCTTCATACTGAAGCACGCCTTCTTGAAAGAAACCACCCTTACGACTGAATGAAAACACCATTGTCACTGATGGATGGAATGTCTACGAGCACTGCGAGACGGAGGAACCAAGATTTATCTGCTGTTGAACGACAAAAAGGCAGCAAGTCCACTTTTCACCAAACTTCAGTTCAATGAGGTAAGCCTTAATGACCAATCTGCACAAGAATTCTGCAGAGCAGGCATTAATTAGCTTATGATTTGCATTTGGAAGGAATCAAGTTCAGTGAAATGCCGTATCTGCCATTATATGTTTTTGTTGATTTCTCAAAACGTGGTCTTCTAATCTCCGTTCCTGTAGCCATATTACGGGAGTAGTGTTGTCTCAGGTACTCGTATTGTAGCATTATGATTTAGACCAACACTACTATGAATTTTACTTGTACATGTACTAGAAATATGGACAATGATGGCACATAATAATATATTGTGCGACATGTAGTGATAAATTTAATTCCTGTTCTTTGGTAGTGGTAATAGTGAAGTTGATGGTAGTGGTGGTGATGGTGGTAGTGGTAGTGGTAGTGGTATTGGTTGTGGTGGTTGTGCTGGTGATGATAGTGGTTGGAAAACATTTTTAAAAAAATAAAAGTTTTGCCCAAACCAGTGAAGGATTAAGAAATAAACTTTAATACTTACAATTCAAAATTGACCTCTATAATGATATAAAATAATTACAAAATGTTCGAATCAAAGAAGTGAATCATCATCAGGTGACATATAAAATGAACCTTCAGTGAAAAAAAGTGGTGGTGGTGGTGGTAGTGGTAGTGGTGGCAGTGGTGGCGGTGGTAGTAGTTTTAGTGGTAGTGGTGATGATGGTTGGTGATGGTTAATTTGTTAGCAGTACCACGAAATTAAAGAGCTCGGGCAAAAAAAAGAAAACGCCACCCGGAAAGACAAAAACCACCCGGAAAAACAAAAACCACGTTTACATTTCATTTACTGGGCAGCACCGTGCAATACCTGCCCTCTGAGTCAATAAAGAGACGTTTCGACTAACTTTATTTCCATTTGCATTTTTTGAATTTATTGCTAGAAGAGAGAACAGAGATAGGAGGGTCCTGATGTCCCCTAGACAACTTCAGCCTTAACAAGAGTAGATTTGACAATATTCTGGTCAACAGCAAGTAGAAAAGGTGCTCTTAGGGATCGAGAAGTAAGATGGCTCACAAGCAAGTATATATGTGAACACTGAGTAGATCCAGTGGGGATGGTGCGATAGAGAAAAAGAAGGGCAGAGAAAGAGAAAGAGAGAGAGAGAGAGAGAGACAGAGAGAGAGAGAGAGAGAAAGAGAGAGAGAGAGAGAGAGAGAGAGAGAGAGAGAGAGAGAGAGAGAGAGAGAGTGTGTGAGTGTGAGAGAGAGCGAAAGAGAGATGTAACACATCATTGCTTGATTCAGTTCAAGATGATATCTATGATCGGACAAGCTCACCAGGAAAACTCTTCATTTGAAAGTATCCCTACAAGACTTTTTGCAAGCCTCAAAGCATTTTATCTGTGTTGCTGACACGCATATTTGTGTTTATTACGAAATATCGGTTGTTTTTTTTTTCAAGTATCCGTGTGTTTATTATTTAGGCCTATAATTTAATTTTGGTGGGTAGATAGCTATATATCTTGTCATGTTTAAATGTTGTGCCACTGTTCTCCTTTTATTCTCAGGTGAATTAAGTCATATTATAATCTAATTTCAGTGCAGCACTGTGATGAAAAAATCTCCATCTATGAGCTCATTCCGTTTTGTTCATTCATACCTTTTTCAATGCGTCCTTCATTTCATTTTATTTTCCTTACATTTGTTTTCCCTCTTTCCTTGTCGTTGTCATCTAGAAGAGCTGTCATCTGTAATTCGGCCATCGGATCAAGGGAACTGCACCAGGTATGCTCTGCTGGTCTAGAAAGAAATCCTTACAGACCGTCCTTACAGCATGCTCCTAACAACTGTTATCAACAAACAGTGCAAATGTTACTTGTTACCAGTGGGCAGAACGGCAGACAGAGGTGTTGGCACCAGGACACATGCAAAGACCTCAGAGACATGGGGGCAGATACTTGGAACAGAAACTACTGATGGTTATGTCCTGAGCCTAAGGGCCTGCATTATAAAACATTATCTGTGTAGACTTATACATGCGTATATCATGAAAATGATAATGGAAAGACAAGATCGTATGCATCATTGCAAGAGATACCAATTTTTAATGAACGTGTTACCTTCCAAAGTATTTCAACCCAAACTTGCATTTCAATGATATTATCAAAACGGGTTTAAAAGTCAAAATTGAAAGTCTGTGACCCCAAGCATGAAGTCGATAACCCTCATATTAAAAATGCTGATATTGTCAAGATTATGCAGTTAGTAGAGGCATCTTATCAACTTGAAATTATGGGAAATACGATAGTCTTTAAGACTATATAGTACCAAATGCTATTTTGATATTCTTTCCTATCCTCTGATAAAATCATTATCTGATGCATGATTTTCGATTTCACAAAATAGTGGTTTGTGAAATTCGAATGTCGGTAAAAACTCAGCCGATACAAGGTTAGTCGCCTTTTCTTTCCCATGGGAACGTCAACAAAAAACAGAAACAACAACACAAAAAAAATCAAGTCTACAATTATAGAGCGATAACGTCAACGTATATATATAGCAACCTATTGTTTGTATGCATTGCTAATTTCAGCATGGTTCAATTTTCAGAACTTTAAAATAAAAATTGGAAATGCAAATACCACTGTATTTACCCGGTAGGGAAATCTACAATATCATACTTCTCATTCATAGTACAAACACGACATAATATAGCAATCACATCTTACATTTAAATATATAATACTACAATTAAAATACAAGGTCATTTTTGGTCGCCAGCGGTGCAGCGCCCTGGTTCCACCCAGCTCTAAAGTCAGGTACTCATTTACACCTTGGTCAAGTAAGGAAATGGACATTAAGTGTCTTTCCCAAGGAGGACACTACAAGGTAAACTGCCCAGTGTGCGAGTCAGACACATAAACATTAGACTTGAAAGTCTTCAGTTTCACAAACCGCACGGCCACGCTGCCTCCACACTGTTTAGAACCACAAGGCATTAGAGATGGATTAGTCAGTTCCTTCCTTCTTTTTTACATCAAATTTCATAATATATAATAACATATTATTATAATATATTAGGATATCACAGTTGTGCATTGCTGCCACCACTTGACCTATGAGTTCTGATGCAGTCTACGCTATGGTTTCCTATGGCCATCTATTTCTCTCTGAGATTTTTGAAGTGACATTCATTTAACCAGATTTTACTTCTAATCCGGTTGACTTTTATCCTAAATTTAATTTTTAAAAAAAAAGATTAGTCTACTTTTTTCGGGTTCACTGTTGTTTTTTTTTTCTTTTCCGAGTGAGTACAACCAGGTTCATGCATGAGGTCACAGAATGGACGTAATTTACAAATGCAATCTTACGTCAACACAGACGGTATAATTATGTCCTCCTCCATCCTTTTCCAGGTGATAAGAGACGCCTTGTGCATTGTAAAACTCAGGAGGTCCCATGCCAAAATTGCTGCGTCAAGTTGCCTAGTTTGATGTTGTTTGTTTTTTTTCTAGAGAAAGAGTTTTTTGTCTTGCTGACATTTAGATCAAAATGAATTCATTTCCTGCAAGAATTATTATCAAGGCCAGTTGTAAATGCTATTACTCTAGCGGTGTAATCAATTTCGCCCTTATTTTTAAACATCTACTTTTAAAGGAATGATAAGTTGCCGTAGGAACTGCGACTTCGCACCGGATGACAGTTTCATCTAGTTCAAACGTAAAGTGTTTTCGAAAGAAAGCTATGCTGAAAGAGTTAAAGTCTGCAAAACATTGAAGCACCAGCATTCCATTAGCTGCATCATATTTGTGATGTTTGGTAAGGAAATCGAGAAAAGCTTTTCGGTCGTTAAAAGCTGGACATAATAGGGTACGAAATCCAGATACCCAGGCATAAATTGCCTTGATTTACCAGCGACTATCCCCGCTAAAATGGACCTACTACCTGCCATTTATTTATTAATAATGTTAATGGATGAAGAAGCTACTTTCAGGCAACTTTCAGACCGATTGAACTTAAGACAGCTACATTCAAAACATGAGAGCGAATGTCTTCTAAACTCGAATTTAGCACTCCTACGCTAGAATCTGTTCGTAAAATTTATGAAGTGAGAAGTAGTGAACCAGGCCTAGCTGGTTTGCATTGGGCATTATTTATTTGCTGATTAATTTCCTTCGTCTCATCAGCGCCGAAATTTGACTGGATTTGAGGTCTTAGTCTTTCTTGAAATCATGTTCTCTGAAATCTTGATACTATTGCAGTGCAAGTTGCGTCACATTTTGTCGCTATTCTTTGCGTGGACCATTTACAAGACGAAAATAGTGAAAAAGATTATTCTAAAGGTCCAGAAAACCCGAGTTAAATGAAATAGCTTTTCGGCTTAACAGATGACTAGGCACTTTTTGTATGAGACCTCCTAAATTGTCATTGTAATACTGCAGT
>JAWQUT010001124.1:42744-62312 GCA_033807755.1 Ellobium chinense | reverse complement strand
GGGGGGGGGAGAAGACAATGTGTAGCTTTTAGACCCAGTGATCTTTCTGGCACCAGTGCACTCCTATAAGGAGTTATTTTATTGGCATTGATTCCTGTCAGGAACTTTTCTTGATTTTTTGCTCTTGAAGATAGAATTGCCGCTAACTACCTAAGCAAGAAGTGTTTATACAACACTAGAAAGAACACTTTTTAACATCCCAAGGATGTCCAATACCCCAGGGCTGATATATGAAAATACCTTCGTGGTTACAATGCTTTTTCTCCGAATGATGACCACATGATGACAAAGATGATGTTGTATTTGATGATACAAGATAAGTCATTTGGCTTTGTCGAAGGCTGCACTTTTGACTACGTTTGTTAAGTGTGAACTAAATTGTTTCGGTTAACGCTTAATAATAATCTTGAATTTGAAGTTTTTGCGTTGGCAGAGGTCTAACTGGACGGACTTACGAGACCTGTGCTAGGCTAGAGAAGACATAGACATTTTACTTATTGAGAAATTTCTCAATTCATTATTTGATCTAAAGACTAAAACACACATGGTTTTAACCTTTTTTTTTAATTCTCACCCAGATATTATGGCTGGAAAGGACTAGGGGAGAGACAGATGGTGCCATAGCTCCATTGACACTTTTACGAAGCGACGCCACTGCTGCACAGAGTAAACACAGAACTGAGATAATCCTGTCACCAAGTTGCACGTAGATTTTATAATCTGCAGTTAGCTTGCAGTGCACCGAGGCCTGAGGAGGACGGTGTAAGGGAGAGGGCAAGAAAGGAATGATTTGTTTTCAAATTCAGACAAACTCCAGCTTACCCCATTCCTCCACTCCTTCCCTCCAAACACCCTCGCTTTTTATTTTTTCACATCTACACAGTCGTTTGATTTTATGCATGGTTTCGTCCAGAAAACACAAGAAGTGATTTTTTTTCTCATGTGATGTTTTAATCAGTGTCACTTTTCATCTGTGTGATGTTTTATTCAGCCCAAGAAAATGGCATTTGACTTTTTTCCGTGTGATTTTTTCCCCCAAGCACGGAAGAAATTGAATGGGCAGGCAGAGAGACAGACAGAGCGATAGACTGACGCTTAAGGAGGCAGACAGACAGACAGACGGACAGACAGACAGAAAGACAGACAGCAGATAAGCAGAGAGGGTTGCTTTACATTTCCCGAAATTCTCAACACCTAAGGAGAATCCGATCGTTTAAAGTCTCGAAAATCAAGTTTACATTTCCCGAAAAGTTTCTTTTTCCGTCACAGTCATATATGCACACTGCAAATTCTACATCACAAGAAGATAGAAACAAGTAAACACATTATTGCCTAAAACACAAAATGACAGGATATCAATGAAATAAATTTCTTTATATTTAAATTACAAAAAGACAGGATATCAATGAAATAAATTTCTTTTTTCTTTATAATCACAAAAAGATAGGATCAAATCAATAAACTGATTCCTTTAACCCTCTAGTGCCCAGCGTTTCAGATCTGATACATTTCGTGGAACAAAGAAAAAGCAAACCAAGTTCATCACCCCACCATAATAGTGTGAAGTCGCATGAGCGGGCATTAGCCTGGATATGAGACTTATAAACCGCATTATTATTATTATTATTATTATTATTATTATCATTTTGTTGCTTGTTCCAGCATAGTGGATCTAGAAGTGATCTAAAAACTGGACCTCGGACTTTTGGTGCCATTGTAAACAGGGCTGGGCGCTAGAGGGTTAAATCATAGAAAATGAGGATCACTTAAACAACTTGCGTCTCGTAAATCACAAGAATACAGGATCAATTTTTTTTTTTAAAATAACAAAAAGACAGAATCAGTACAACAAAGATTATTTACAGGGGAGGAGCGGGTCATAAAATCTGATTTTTCCTGAAATATTTCGATTTTGAGATGATCTAGGCGCAGAGTGAGAATTGACTGAAAGCTACTACAAGTAATACTACAACTTACTACAGTATTTGATTAAACTCAGCACTACAACCACTATCATTTATTCCATCTCTATCATCACTACAGTCTTTACAGAAGCTTTTTCACAATAACCCGTTAATTACCGGTCTAGGTCCCCTTTGCCTCATTCCACAGAGTTCTTTTGTTGTTCTATTTTGTTCTATTTGTCTTGTTCTATTGTTGCTAGAGGGCTTACTGCCCCGTATGCCGCGTGCCGCGTAGAGCATCGCTGGTTCCAGGATTTGGGGGCAAACCGGCTCGCTGAAGAGAGCCTTTGTTTACATGCTTTCGGCCACTGTCTTCAGTTTCCCGCATTAATGCATTGTTTTCATTTGAGATGTTTATTTTTTTGTTGTTGCTGTTTTGAGCTACTGCCCCCTCCACTTGAATGAAGTTCCATGGCATAATATGGCCTCTAGTCCTTCCTTTTCATTTCATATTTTCTCGTCCACCCATTTAAGCTCTATAGGTTTGATAAATAATTAAAAATGAATAAATAAATTTATAATCATATTATATAAATTAATAGAGTGTATTATTGTCTCGCTAGCTTTATTAATTTGCAGCCTTTTCATAACACGTGGCTCCATTGCTCCTCTTGATTTCAAAATCTTATTCTTGTCTTTAGACCCTGGAATTGTTGTTATTTAACTATGGATATGAATAATAGATCGTATGAATCTTACCTTTTTTTCACTGGTGAAAATTTTGTTAGCATTTATACACACATATATTAGCATTTTTATTCATCATCGGTCAACCGTTAAATAGGCTTTGCCTTTGAAGAAATAGTATGATAATTGTATGGTAGCACTTTTATATTTCATTAGTCCACTGTTTAAATTGTTTGGTTTAATAGTAGCGGGCTCAGTCCAGGCTCTAGCTACTGTTTACAAGGACAGGCCAAGATCAGATGTAGTGCCAAAAATGAATGAATGATCAACTGATCTAATGGTCATGTGTTTCTTAATTTTATCACAGGTAAAGAGTATTTGCCCATAATTTGTGTGTGTGTGTGTGTGTGTGTGTGTTTGTGTGTGTGTGTGTGTGTGTGTGNGTGTGTGTGTGTGTGTGTGTGTGTGTGTGTGTGTGTGTGTGTGTGTGTGTGTGTGTGTGTGTCACTTGGATTGTGACCAACAACAGACTGTCACACAAACAAAAAGGTTCACTCCCCCGTATTGGTCTACAAGAACATGTATTCTGCCTGAAAACAGCAATCGACAACATCAGACACATGTCCACTAAACTTTTCGTCACCTTTGTGGACATAAAGGACGCCTACGGAAGCGTTGACCACCAGATAATGCTCCAGGCCATGTCCCAAGCCAACTATCCACAGCAGCTGATTGATATCACCAAGGACATCTACACCAACTCTTCGTATCAGGTCCAAACTGGAAAAGCACTTACTCCACGTCTGAGTAGGGGGAGGGGAATTATCCAAGGATGTCCCTGGTCTGCGATAGTATTTATCCAGGCCATGGATGCTTGGATCAGATGGATGAATGCCCCTTTCGGCCCTGTCCACTTACCTAACCCCTGCCAAGCATACATGGACGATGTGTATATGTGCACGACAAGCGAGAAAGACATGAAAGATATGGTAGCCAAGACAGAAGCCTTTATGAACTACACAGGCATGGCAGTCAAACACAAGAAATGTGGAACTCTTCATGGCCAACGTACTGGAAACAATTGGAGTAAAACAGACGGCACTAAGAGCATTCAGTTAGAAATACAAGGAGACATCATCCCGAAATATTGCAAGGACAAACCCCACACCTACTTGGGTCACAGCATCAATCTGAGCGGCACTGCCATGAAGGAACAAATCAGCGACATCATGCAGGACTTCAAGGACAATCTGGAGCGCATTCATCAGGCTCCGCTGCCACTCAACGCAAAAACTGAAGCGATTAACATCATGCTTCTCCCAAAACTGAGCTTTTTCTTCTCTAACAACACTATCCCCGACACCGCTCTGAACGACATCGAGAGCGAAATAGCACGAAACGTGAGGGATCTGTTTGGGCTCAACAGTTCGTCAATACGAGCCTTTATGTTCACACCAAAGGCAGATGGCGGGCTAGGTATCATCAAACCAGCAGCGATGTACCACACTAAACGTATCACCTTCTTGCTGTCAGCCCTCAACAACGACGACGAGCAAGTTCGAGCTACGGCCCGAGATGCATTCGCGCTGCACATGAAGAAGAGAAAGGTGAATAGAGACTTCAACAGTGAAAAGCATTTCGGGGGCTATGAAGTGGATGACAATTACATCTTAAAGAAACAGTCGAAAGTAGATTGGGGCAAATCAGATTTTGTTGAACTCAATGGACTGTGTAGAAAACTTAGTTATGAACTAATTTACCATCAACAGAGTGATACTTATAAATTAATTATTCCTGAGGATGAGGAGGTAGCCATTAGTAGCCTACTGCAGACACTAAATATATTGCACAGTCTATTAAACGTAATAAAATTAAGGAAGAAATTAATCATTGGTATTCTCTGAAGCGGCGAGGTAGAGTGATTAAAGAAACTGCTCACACCAGACATAAATGTTCAGCCGCTATATTTAAGAATTATCATGTAAGCGATGCAGTAATCAAATTCGCTATGAAGAGCAGATTGCAGCTCTTAGAAACCAATGCTATTTTAAACACTTATTACCCTGAGAGCTTTGATAAGGCATGTGCACTATGTAACAATCCTAATGATACAAATTCTCATATTTTAAATGTCTGTCAACAATTTAGAGGAATGCATTCAGAGAGGCATGACAGAATTGTGAATTACGTATTCGACCTATTACATGCTAAACTTAAGAGTGAGAGCTGTATCCTATACAGTAATAGACGCATACCAGTAAGTAACAGTAACATCCCAAATAGGCCAGACATATGCATCATGGATGAAAGAACAAACACAGCATTCATTATTGAAGTTTCTGTGCCATTTGACTACTTCATTGACGTATGTTTCCATGAAAAAATGTTAAAATATATATCTCTTAACAAAGAACTAAACGACAAGGGATATAATTGTAAAATAGTTGTGTTGATTGTCGGGTCTTTGGAGACAGTACATAAGAAGACAGCATCAGGGCTGAAAATGCTTGGTTTCTCGAATAGAGAAGTAAGAAATATGTGTAATTATATTAGTATTAGTGCGATTATTGGATCATTTAGAGCGTGGAAGAGGAGATTGTTTGTTAAGTAATAGCTATATCTATCTAATTGCTTACTTGATTACATATCATTGGATTGTTCATGGTATTGTAAGAAGTCAAGTATCAATAAAGTTCTTGAGATGTGCATAGAAATGATTTATTTCTCGATTTTCTCATCAAGCAAAGTCTTTGATACCGCATAGCCCCATTGACCTTCAGAGTCTGATTTCTCAGTTCTTAATCTTAGTGAAGCGACATAAGCCTAATTTTGACCTACTGCAGGACAGTGGCACCCAGATCTATTATAGATTAATCTACGTCACAATGGAACTAAGAAAGGCCTTGACCTCTTGCTTATTATTTAAGAGTAATTTTGAAACGCTAGGCCCAGCTACAATAAACAGTATTCCCGTTAGTTTGTTTTTTTTTCTGTTTATGTTAAAGAAAGCTAAAAGGCAATAAATACAGAATGTTTAAACTTCTTGTTTTGTAACGGGACCACCACTGGATTCAATGCCAAATCATAAACCGATGTGTGCACTTTCAGGTAATGATGGTTACACTTTCATCCACAGAAAGCATGTGACGGTCATGTTCTCAAAATTTAAGCACTGTTTCAAACAAAAACACAAAAAAAAACCCCAAAGATTTTTTTTTTTATTTTGCGCTAACCCCGATGCTGAATAGGCGCTCAATAATGTTCATGAGATTTCTCACTTCCCTTTTACCCTCTCCCTCCTTCCAAAGAAAAAGGAAGTTGGGGGAGGAGGGGTAATGCTATGCAGATGGCAAATAATGAGATATAAATATATTTAAATATAGTTAAAAATGAGTTTTAAAATTGTAAATCTGCGATAGCAGTACCAACTCTGTAGAAAAATAGTATTCTTTTATGCAGTTTTATTTGAGTGTGAAATAGATGGTGAAAACAAGACATCAGATGTTACAGTTCCACCGGTCTGAAGTAATATCAACTGGTAATGGATTTTTAACCCCCTTATCTGACCTTCCTGAATCCGCTATAAAACTACTAATCTTTGGAGTTAAAGAAATTCTCTCAAACGAAGCAAAGGAATTACAAGCATAAGTTTAGAGTTGGATATGGCAGCAAATCAAAAAAAAAAAATAATGACTTAGGTAATCAAGGAAACTAATTCATAAATAAACGTTAAAAACAAGCATTGTTGGCGCTATAAATAGCTGAGAACAGCAGTGACAGCTCTACTCCAAGAATCACAAAAGAAAAACCACAGCAATAATAATAATAACAACAACAACAACAACAACAGTATCAGCAACAGCAGCATCGCCATTATCTCCAGAAACAACACCTAGAGCAGTAACAGCAATTTCCATCAGGAACATGAGAAAAAACAACAATAACAACAATGATAACAGCACCAGCACCAGCATCGCCACACCACCACCCCCCTCCCCTTCCCATCTTCATCATCATCACCACCACCACCACCAACAACAACAACAACAATAACAACAACATCTGTAGTAACAGCAAACAACAGACTGAATAGAAACATTTACAATAACAACAGTAACAAAAGCAGCATAAAAAACAACAGCAACTAAAGCAACAACAACAACAACAACAACACTAACAGCAATTCCTCACCTGCATATAGAGCTGTGGACTGGACGACATTCTGTGTAAGTGCACGGGTCCACAGGACACTTGCTGGTATCTTGATTACAGTACTCTCGTGCTGAAAACAGAACTTACGATAAAGTTTAGAATTTTGGTTATACGTTTCGGCCATCTTGGCGGTCATCTTGGATTCTAAAAATGGCAAGTGGCTGTCATGTGGCCATTAGCGCTTAGATTCAAAAGGGCCTACTCAAAAATGCAAAGAAATGCTTGTTAACGGACACTTTAAAGCTGTGTGTTCTGCACTTGGACTCTACCATGTAAGAATGATTGCCTGAACAACGAATTTCTGTTAAGTCGGGACGTAGGTCTAGCGTGGTGCGACCTTTGACCAGTGAACTCTGAGGGAAGCAGTGCAGCTATCGTTTCAGTAGATTTAGGGCACCAGTTGCAGATTATGCCAAGGTCTTCAAAGAAGAAATTTTAAAAATATAGTGCCGTTGTAAATAGACATATTATTATTGATGCCGCCATGCAGCTCGGTATTGACGAAAACAACGGTATGTCGAACATGTCAAATTTCATTTAAGTGTAGGAGGCTTTATTTATTAGGTATTATATGAACTCGATCTGTTAGTTTTATTATAGTAGACAGCACCTGCTTCTCTTACCCACCAGTCACCAACAGCAGCTGCAGCAGCAGCAGAGACAACACTAATAACAACAACAACTCCTCCTCTTTTTCCTTCTCCTCCTCCTCCTCCTACTACTAAGACTAGTTTTACTACTTCCACTACTGCCATTACTTTTACTACTGTACTATTGTACTACTACTACTTTACTGTTACACTATTATACTATTACTATAACTACGCTTTGCTACCGCTATACTACTACTACTACTACTACTACCACTACTATTACTACTGCTACGATTATTACTATTACTTCAATTACTACTAGTAGTACCACCACTACTACCACTTCTACTACCACTATTACTGTCACTATTACTACCTCCACCAGACCAACTAGTACGTTACCAATAGCAGCAGTCACCAGGCACATAGCCAGAAGAGTGAAAAGGACAATTCTCATCTTGAGTGTTTCTCTCCACGGATTGCGAACCTGTGACTTGTCCAGAGCAATGAGCTGCCACAATCGTGTGTGATCTCTAGTCTAGACTTTCACCACCACAGATACGAAAAAAAAACGTTCTTGTTTTCTGAAAAAAAAAAGACAGGGATAGCTATCTGCTTCACAGCCTAAAACATCCACAATATTTTTTTATAAATTTTCTACCCCTTCCACGTTTCCTTCGCCCGAGCGCTTCCGAGAAAATGCAGCTTGACAGTCGGGATTTTCACACCCTGCGGACCGCCATGACTGGTCGTCCTGTCAGCGCGAGAATGAGGCGTGACGTCAGAAAGCGAGAGCCAAGCTAGTAGTCGTTATAATGCGAAGATGCAAAGACGTTATCCACATGCAATAACTTTCGTTGGCCTAAAGTGTCATGCCATATTTTTCATTTATCGTCGAGAAAAGTCTCTTGTTAAACTGTGTGAACAACTGCCCAGCTTTGATCTCAATGCTGTAACCTTAGAAGAGGGGGGATAAAATAATATGTGAGAAAAATGAACATCTGTCTGACCACTTTTTGAGGCGCTTTATTAATGTTTACACTGCCTTTGTATTGTTGTCTGCTGTGTGGTTAAGTGAGCTCTCACTGGCCTAAGATTCTGACAATATAAAATTATCATTTGCATGAGGAGAACTTTCAGATAATTTAGACGTCGCCACAGTCATATTTTTTGTGCTTAGGAGCGGCGCTAGTTGTGTCACTAGTCATAAATCAATCATAAGGTATTCGAGAGCAGATAAAAAAAGGGGGCACATCGACGTGAAAATTATTTCGCCTTATTTTGGTCAGAGATTACTATTTTATAGAATACCCGTGAAAATTATTGTAGTTTTGAAAGAAAGAATCGGTCTTCACTATTAGTGAGGGGAATGAGATAGATCCTAATATGGGTTGGGTGGGCACAATTCCAGGGATATATATAGAGAGAGAGAGGAGAGAGGAGGATAAGGCAATGAGCAATCGGGTGGTGGGATAACAATCGAGGAGAAAACAAGGGGTAAGAACAAAAAAAAAACTAGACGCTAATGGAGAGAGAGAGAGAGAGAGAGAGAGAGAAAGAGAGAGAATAGCCAAGATGCTTTTGTCCCCTGAGTCACTGTTCATTACTTGCCTTCTCGCTTTTTTTCATTAGCAACTCAGGATCTTGCTTTCTCTCATTGTTTCTATCCCCTCTCTCTCTCTCTCTTTCGCTCTCTCTCTCTTTCTATCTCTCTCTCTCTCTCTCTCTCTCTCTCTCTCTCTCTCTTTCTATCTCAACCCCCAAAGACATTGTATAAGTAACGTCTTTGCTTCACCCTTGTACCTGTGCCCACCCAACTATCCCAGGGTTGGGCAAGTTCATCCAAAAAGTCAGTTCAGATCAAGATCAGTTCATTTCGGGGAAAAAGCTCTTAGATCAAGTTTAACTCAGTTCCAAGAAAACTGTGCATTTTTCAGATCAGCTCAGTTCACCTTGATTTTTTGCTAACATCAGATCAAGCTCAGTTCAGTTCATGGGATTAGAAAATAATTCCATAAGAATAGGCCCTAAGCAGCAGGTGACAGCCGACAGATCTGCTAAGCAAATTCATAAATGTAACAAAGCCAAAATCAACTAAACAGTTAATAATTACATATTTAAGAAAAAGTTTAAATCAATTTGGACATAATGTACATCTAGGATGTACTGCTCAAGTAAGTGGCTCTGTCTTTAACCCCGGTTATGAAATTTATACAGTCCTAACTTTGAAATTTACAAATCCATTTAAATGGCACTAGTGGCACTGTCTCTGATTACTCCTATGTTGTTTAACATTATTTATTTTTATATAACATACTGGCGAACAGGCCGACACCCTGACAATTTAAGTATATTGATCAAAGTCCATTTAATACAAACTTCCTGAAATTTACAGTTTCAACAGTTTAAAATTTCTATATGATGCTATGGTATTACATCAACAGTAAAAAGATAATTAAATAGTAATGGCTGACACTTGATAGTACATAGTAATCAATCATAGAATAGAATAGAATAGAATAGAATAACTTTATTAGTCCTTTACAGGAAATATGGCTTGGCCAGGTACAAAATAACATACTGCACTTTAAATGACATTAAGTATTATACACATATATACATAAAGGCACCTACACACGCATCCCGCGCAAGCGCACGCACACCGACACACATACGCGCGCGCACACACACATACACACACAGACACAAGCATACATACTCATATACATGCTGCGAGATAACAATTCCATTCTAGGGTAGATTCATAAAGCTCTCTGAAGCATCCTAATAGATGAAGGAATGTAAGAATTTTTGTAACGCTCTGTCCGTGATGGTTTAGACAACAGTCGTTTACTTCTTGATGATATGGTATATTCTTTATTCAAAGGGTGTTCTACGTCGGAAAGTATCTTCTTAGCCTTTTTCACAGTGTTGTTCTTGTACATTTCATCAAAAGATAGTAATTCGTCAGTGTCAGCAATTTTTCCAGCTTTGGCTATTACTCTCTCAAGCTTACGTTTGTCAGATATGGTAATGTTTCCACCCCAGCAGCTGATTCCGAAGGATAGTACACTCTGAATAGTTGCTGTATAAAAAATGCAGAGAATTTCATTTCGGACATTAAAATTCCGTAGTTTTCTCAAGAAATATAACCTTTGATTTGCTTTCTTATAAATGGCATCTGCGTGGGCGTGCCAATTTAGTTTATTGTCAATGGTGATTCCCAAATACTTGTAGGTGTTGGTAATTTCAACCTTTTCATTTTTAATATATAGAGAAGCAGTTGTTTTATTTCTCCGAAAGTCGAAGATCATTTCTTTTGTTTTACTCACATTAACCAGAAGAAAATTGGAATCGCACCAAGTAACAAATCTTTGAACTTCATTAAAATAGTTAGTTTCATCCTCAGAGATCAGACCTTGGATTGTGGAATCATCTGCAAACTTAATTACATGAGTATTATTGTAATGACTTCTATAGTCGTTGGTGTAAATTGTGTACAAAATAGGTGATAGAACGCATCCTTGGGGCGCACCTGTATTCGTAATGATAATGTTGGATTGTGCCCCTTGAAATTTTACATATTGGGGTCGAGCAGTCAAGAAATCCAAGACCCATGCAGCAACATTGGCACTGACCTCCAGAGACAATAGTTTCTCCACCATAAGATGTGGCTGTATGGTATTAAACGCAGAGGAAAAATCTATAAATAGTGCACGTGCGTAGGTCTTAGATGCGTCTAGGTGTTTAACAAGATTATTCATAAACACAATGACAGCATCTTCAACATTCCGTGATTCCTTGTAAGCAAATTGAAAGGGGTCAAGATGAGGTTTGACTTGGTGTAAAATATTTTTCAGGACCAACTTTTCAAAACATTTAAAAATAATTGAAGTTAGTGCGACTGGTCTTAGATCATTTAGAGAGCTAACTTTTCCTTTTTTAGGGACAGGAATGATCTCAGCAGTCTTCCACCCCATAGGAATCACGTGTGTACTTAAAGAGAGATTGAAAATATATGTAAAAATTGGTGTCAGTTGCTCAGCACAAGATCTTATAAGTTTACCCTTCAATTTGTCTGGACCACATGCTTTGTTAGCACTCACTGTCTTAAAACAGGTAAGTACATTCGATTCTTCAAATTTGATGTTACAGGTATCGGATCTTGCATGCAATCTTTGCTTCAGTTCACTCTGCTCAGCTCTGAAATCAAGACAGTCAAACCTGGCGTAGAACTTATTCAGGTCATTCGCATATTCACACCCATCCTCAACTTGCACGCCACTTTTCACTGAGCCATACCCTGTCAACTTTTTCATACCGACCCAAGTTTGGCGAATGTCATTATTTTTAAAAGATAATTCTATTTTGGACTTAAAGTTTTCTCTACATTCTTTTATTTTCTTCTTTAAAGTATTTTTCATCAGATCATATTGCATATTATCTTTTTGTTTGTAAGCTTTTTTCTTCTTCATCACTATTTCTCGTAACTCTTTGGTAACCCAAGGTTTATTATTTGGGAAGCATTTCACAGTTTTAACCTCCGTAACAAGGTCTTCACAAAAAGTAATGTAACAATTAACAGTGTCTGTTAGTTCATGAATGTCGCTGCATGCTTGTATGAACACATCCCAGTCAGTGCAGTCAAAACATCCACACAGCTGATCGAGGGCGTCGACTTTCCATGTCCTGATTGTTTTCACAACTGGTTTACTTGACTTGAGAAGGGGTCGGTAGCGGGGTGTAAGAAGAATGTTATTATGGTCAGAATCTCCCAGAGGTGGCAGGGGAGTAGACTTGTAAGCGTTTTCAACGTTGCCATAGCACAAGTCAATTATACGGTGGTCTCTGGTAGGGCAGGTGACATACTGGCAGTAGTGAGGTAGGGCCGCATCAAGTGTACAGTGATTGAAGTCGCCTAGTAATAATTTAATGGCGTCAGGCGAATGCGATTCCTGGTCGTTGATTCTGGTGGTAAGAATTTCTATAACATTACTCTCATTAGCTGTCGGTGGAATGTATACGATGTTAATGATGACGTTGGTGAATTCTCTAGGGAGGTAATAAGGTCGCACATTAACGGTTAATAACTCAATGTCGGGAGTGCACAGGGTCTCCTTCACAGTGGTATTATTCCTGTGGGCCCAGCGTTCATTTATAAAGACACACACTCCCCCGCCTCTGGTCTTACCGGCAGCAGGTGTGCGGTCGGAGCGTAAGGTGTGGAAATTGTCAATATTGGCGCATATCCATGGCAACATCAAAGAAGTACTACTTAGTGAGAGAAACCGACATAATTTAGTGGCTCTAATTCAGACTCTCTGAAAATTGCAAGAGCAACTGAAAATTTCTGTACTTTTCGATTATGCCATGAATCAAGGACATTCAAGAGGGGACTAAATGCTGTAATATCAGACATAAACTATATATGAACAAATAATTAAAGAAAGGAAATGATTTCACATCCCAAGAAAGCGACACTAGACAAAACCGCGGACGCATTTCAAACAAAGAGGACATTTACATCTGCCATTTAATCATGTACAGGATGCAGTTTATGTACATGTGGAGTTGATGGTGCCTTCATTCCTAGGTCGGGGTCAAACAAAAAAGTCACATGCAAGTGATGATCTCTTTGTGTCCTGAATGACCTCTTGCTACCATACATTTTTATTTCTCTCTTAGTCTCTTTTTTTATTTCTGCTAAATAGCCTATGTATGGTTGTCTGTGCTTTTTTTTTTTGTCTGTATGATTTAATGAGTTCTTAATAATCTACGCCCCGTGATTCTGACAATATAAAATTATCATTTGCTTGAGGAGCACTTCCAGATAATTTATACGCCGCTCAGCAGGACAGGATTTGATTGGCAATTAATCATTGTCTCTGGCAATGTTCTCTGCGCTTAAAGGCGGTGGTAGTTGTGTCAGTAGTCATAAATCTATCAAAATGCTTTCAGAAAGTGATCAAAAAGCCGGCAAATCGAGTGGAAAATTATTTTAGACACCGTTATGTTGGTCACAGATGACCAAGGGAGCATTCTGTAAAATACCTGTGAAATCTTTTGAAGGTTTTGAAAGGAGGAACCGGTCTTTACGATCAAAGAGGGGAATGAGATGAATCCTACTATGAGTTAGATGAATTCCAGGGATAAAGGGGGGGGGAGAAGGGAGCAACACTACAGGGGAAAACAGGGGTTATGAAAGACAACAAAAGTAGAGGGGGGGGAAGAGAGCGAGAGAGAGAGAGTGAGAGAGAGAGTGTGTGTGTGTGAGAAAGAGAGAGTGTGAGAGAGAGAGAGGCCAGCCAAGCTACCATGTCCCCTGAGTCACTGTCCAGTGTTCGTTGCCTGCCATCACGCTTTTTTTCTTGTATTACCTCAGGCCCTCGCTTTTACCTACTGTTTCTCTCTCTCTCTCTCTCTCTCTCTCTCTCTCTCTCTCTCTCTCTCTCTCTCTATCTATCTATCTATCTCTGTGTCTCTCTCTTCCTCGCTCCTTTTCTCTCTCTCTCTCTCTCTCTCTCTCTCTCTCTCTCTCTCTCTCTCTCACGCTCTCTCTCTCTTCACCCCAAAGACAATATACTTGTAGTGTATTTATATTGTCCTCACTCATTCCATCTTCCCCATCTCGTTCCTGCTGCTGTACTCAACTTGGCATGTCTATGCTATGGTCCATTTCATTCCTCTCTTTGATCGTGAAGACCGGTTCTTTCTCTCCAAACCACAGAAGTTCTCACAAGTATTCTTCAAAATATTCCCATGGTCATCTATGACCAATAGAAGGGTGTCAAAGTAAAATTCACGTCGATGTGCCAGCTTTTTTACCGGCTGTTGACTGATTTATGGCTGGTAATACAATTAGCACCGCCCCCTGAGCGCAGAGAACATTGCCTGAGACAGTGGCGTACTCCTATCAAAATTTAATGATATCCTGCTATGCGGCGTATAAATATCTGAATGTGCTCCTTAGACAAATGATAATTTTATATTGTCAGAATCGTAGGACTAAGAGAGTTTGCCAAACAATGCAAGCCAAAAAAAAATAAATAAAAAGCACAGACCACCTGGCACAGACAATCATACATAGGCTATGCAAACATTAATAAAGTAATTCAAACAGTGGTCAGACAGATGCTCCTTTTATCAAATCTTTATCCTGCCTTTTTACAGATTACAGGATTGCGATTAAAGTCGGGTAGTTGTCCAATCCATGGTCTTAAATTTTAACAGTAACGTCTCTCGATCATGTATGAAGAGAAGACATCAAATTTTGAACCATGGAATATTTTCATATGGGATAACTGCTAACTTGCCTCTTGCTTTTCACGCCATGGCTTAGTCCGGCGCTAAATGAAATATTGTACCAGTTAAGGCGGCCATTGCTGCGTGAAAATCCTGACTTTCAAGCTGCATTACCTCGAAAGCGCTGGGGCGAAGGAAATATTAGTATAGGGTCAAAAATTTATGAACAAAAATAATGTGAATATTTAAGGTTGTAAAGGAGATACCTACCGGCGTCTCGTTTGTTACGTGGACCAGACCTATACTAAGTTTTGTCCTTGTTTACATTTTCTAATCTGTTTTCAGATAATGTATATTGATAGAATGCGGCACTGAAGATAAACAAGATGAGAATAATGACGATAATGATCATTTACAGCGGTGACAATGATAGTGATCGTCATACCTGTCTTTTGTCGCTACCTCTGTTTGCCTCTGCTGCTTGTCCGCTGATTTGTTGGGTTCTTCGTTCAACACTTGATGGCTGTTACTTCCAATTCGCCGCTTTTATATCTTACACGAGTATATGCATTATGGATCCTGAACCAATGAAAATCATGTGGCTGTTTACATGGCTGCGCGTGATATCCAACCAGCGTGTACAGTGAATATACTGAATTACATATGTAATCAATTATTGTTTTGAGCTACGTCAAAATCTGGTTTTTCTTTTTCACTTTTTGTTATCAAGATATCACGCTCAGATCTGTCTGTAAAAGTGTGTATGTAAGGGTGTGCGAGTGTGTGTGTGTGTGTGTGTGTGTGTGTGTGTGTGTGTGTGTGTGTGTGTGTGTGTGTGTGTGTGTGGTTGAGGAGGGAAAGAGTAAGGGCAGTAAAGTGAGCAAAGAGAAAGGGACAAAGATGGCGAGGACCAGTAAAGGGTTCTGTGAAGAATAGGACAGTAACAACTTTCTCCCCCTTCCGACTCTCAGTCCCTGACCTTCGGCCCCATTCCAAGCACTGGAGAGGCCTCGGAGTGTTTTTGGTAGCAGACCCGGTGAAGACTCAAGAGTCACTGTGTCCGAGAATTTAAAAAAAATACAACAACAAAAGGAATGATAACTGTGTTATCCTGGTTTGGTGTGCCTCAAGGCTCAGTGTTAGGTCCTATATACTCAGCCTCTTGCAAATGTAATCACTCAACATCACATCAAATATCATATGTACGCTGATGATACACAAGTTTACAAGTCTGTTTTTCCAGGTCAAGTTGATACTCTTGTAGCAGACTTACAAAGATGCATTGAATCCGTCATGAACTGGATGGAAGCAAACAAACTGAAACTGAATGACGATAAAACTGAAGTCATGCCCTGTTCCACAGAAACAAAACTAAAGTTGTTGTCAGTTGTCACAGACGGGCATTTCAATCGTGGATTGTGACGTAGCTTTCTCTGACAAGGCAAAAAATCTTGGTGTTATTTTTGACAGTATTTTATCAATGGTGAGCCAGGTTAATCAGTTAACTAGAACATCATATTTTGAACTTAGAAGAATAGGGCGCATAGCACCCTATCTCTCAATGGATGCTGTTAAAACTCTTATTTCAGCTTTTATACTATCACGGCTGGATCATTGTAATTCACTGTTGACAGGATTGCCAGAGGATAAGCTAAATAAACTTCAGAGGATTTAGAACAATGCGGCGCGATTAGCATTCAAAACATCAAAAGTCCACCACAGCCTTCCTCTTCTTAGAAACTGGCTACCTGTAAAAGCTAGGATTGAGTATAAAGTGGCAACACTCTGTTTTCGAGCCCAGGAGTCATCTGCACCATCATACCTGGTAGATGTACTTTGCCCATATTATACACCATTAAGAAACAAGATATAAAAATTTAAAACTGCTATCTGTACCTTGATCTAATTTAAGGAAATATGGTGGTAGGGCCTTCTGTTATTCTGTGCCTCTTATTTGGAATTCACTACCGAAAATATTAGAAATTCTTCCAGTTTTGAATCATTCAAATGCCAGTTAAAAACACATCTATTTGTAAAGTATTTGTCAGAGTAGCTACTGTAATCCGTACTTGGAATGCTTGCTGTAGCAAGAATATTTTTGAAATGTATGTCTATATTATGCTGGCTGGTGTTTAAAAGAAATGTATGCGATGTAAAGCGCCTCGAGCTTTTCGGGGATGAGGCGCTATGAAAATTCTCTTGTTTATTATTATTATTATCATTATAAGACAATTTATGAAAATAATATTAGTAAGTAAACTATACTAATAGTAACTGTCCTTGAAGATTGGTAACAAATTACTCCAGATATGGCCAAGTGATCCGAGGGAACGTTAAATGTAGCTTTTGTAGCCAAGAAGACTGGAAAATAAAACTCGCTGAAAGAATTCCCAGAGTTGTGAGTAGGAAAATTAGCGGGGAAGGTTTAATAAAAACAAACTACAACAACAGCCCAAATTTTGTAAACTATTACTTGTTGAGCACTACAGCTGATGTAAAACGGCTCAAAGGTTCTCAAGATTAACGAAAATATAACTGTGCCTGCTGGAACGTAGCTGTTTAGTTATCCGCCATAAATAGAATGATACAGTATAAATGTAACTTGTCATTAATAAGTTCCTGCGTTTGCCCCAAAAATGTTGGATTTTTGTGCTGGATCCGATGAGAATATAAATATATTATGTTTATTTGTCTCCTAAAATTGCCGTCCTATCGCTAAGTACATATAATGCACCAATATAACTTATATACAGTATTTGAGATGAATAAATTACAGTACTGTTATTGTTAGTGAGAAAGCGATGAAGATGGAGATTTTCAAACAAGGAGGTTTTCAGGTTCTGATTTAGATCTAAGATCTTAGACCAGTGATTTCAACAGATCAGGATGAAACAAACAAAAAACTTGAAAAAATAAAAAAAGCAGAGATAAAGAGTAGGTGGGAGCTGTTGCATAAATGACACAGAAAACAAAGGAACTATGTCGAGACTGCTGCAAAAATAAAACGAAAAACAACGATGTGGGTTGGAATTGTTACAATTAAAAAATGGAAAAAAAAAGACCCAAGTATGGGGTAGTTGTTGAAAATACTGAGCAAATTAAAAAAAAAACTAACAGAAAAACTGCGTAAGAGTCGTTCCACATAAGACGCAAAAAAAAAAAAAAGAAAAGTTTGTGGGTGTTGTTGCAAAAGCGAATAAAAAACACCAAAGAACACGTGGAAGTTGTTGCAAGGAATAAATAGAAAACATTGTTGCAAATGTTATCCAGAAAAGATAATGCTTGGAGGTTTTGCAAAAATGAAAGGAAACAAAATATAGAAAAAAAGTGGGAGTTGTTGCGGGAAAAAAAAAGGATTGGTAGGGATGACAAAACAGAAACTATTGTAGGGGTGGGAAAAAAAGAACGAATGTAACTGGAAAATGCGTGGGTGCTTATCTATCTATCTATCTATCTATCTATCTGTCTATCTATCTATCTATCTATCTATCTATCTATCTATCTATCTATCTATCTATCTATCTATTTTTGTCTCATCTGTTGCCTGTCTGTCTGTCTGCCGATCTGTCTGTAAAAGTGTGTGTATGTGTATGTGTGTGTGTGTGTGTCTCTGTGTGTGTGTGTGTGTGTGTGTGTGTGTGTGTGTGTGTGTGTGTGTGTGTGTGTGTAACTGGAAGACGTTAGACCGACACGTCACTTTTGGCTCAGTTAGAACTGGTTGTATCAGGTATGTACGTATCCCATACACATTGTCTTAGATCAAGGTATAAATAACGCTGGCTTGGGTACCAGTCATTTCGATTACGCATGTTTCAGACATAGCAAAACAGTGAGAACAACTGTTACCACGTATCGTTCACCGAGGCGCAAAAGAAAAGTTCATGTCTCCTGTACGGAATCAAATGCAAGGAGAACAAAAGGATACGACATTCGTGATTTGTTAAATCGTCCATGCCAATAGCCTGAGCGACCACTGATCCTCAACCTACTCCCTCAGCTGTTCACGTCAGCACTGCTTCAGAGGGCAGGGTTGGGCAGATCTGAGATCAAAATGAGCTAAGATTGTGAACTTTAGATCAGTTCACGTGAACTTGATCTAAACTGGGAGCTATTTTAGGTCAGCTGATGTTGATCTGAAATTTACTAATTTTGGCTGTTTGATCTGAACTTGATCTGATCTATAATTTTCTAACTACCTTTCAGCTCAGTTCACAACTTCAAATCAACCTCGAAAAATTAGAACCCAATGTCATTTGTTTGATTGTTGTTTTTTTTGCGTAGCGAGTGAAGACAGAGCGATTTAAAAGGGAAGGGCGGCTTTTTCCACCCAAGTCTTCGTCGGTCAAACGTCGACGTTACAACGTTTTGCTTTTGTGTGTGAAGCCATTTAACTTCTCCCTGTCTCAGTCCCGTTACCTGCTACAGTTGTTACATAATCCTGCGTGAGGTTACTTGTCCACCGCAGTCTCTCTCAATCTCTCTGAAATGGCAAGTGAACGAGCAGTTATTTCTAGACCGATAATATGCCCCTTGTTTAGACTTTATCTTCACCACTTTGACAGACTAATGTGCTGAATATGTTTTTACCAAGATAGACAATCAAACACACGTTTTGTGTCATTTCATCAACTGCTTCTTCATGTGCTAGCCCGGTACCCAGCGCCAGGCTGTCTGCCTGTGGCACGCGACCATCCTTCTGATGACGCTTGATGTTCATTGTTTAGCTTGATACCTTTCGTTCCTCTACTGCTCACTGCCCTCTCTCTCTCTCTCTCTCTCTCTCTCTNTCTCTCTCTCTCTCTCTCTCTCTCTCTCTCTCTCCTGTGCGTGCCTGTCTCTCTCTATATATATATATATTTCTCTGTCTCTCTGTCTCTCTCTGTCTCCCCCTCTCTCTCTCTCTCTCTCTCTCTCTCTCTCTCTCTCTCTC
>JAWQUT010001124.1:0-39171 GCA_033807755.1 Ellobium chinense | reverse complement strand
GGGGGGGGGGGGGGTTCACTGGTCATACCCCCAGCGAAATGTCCAACAAAAACATAAAGTAGTATTGAACTCTTTAGAGTATCTGTTTACATGGAGGGATGTACAATACATATATTCATTTTCATTTAAAAGCGTTCTTCTTTATAAAGTCTTCCGAGGGGTGGTGACTAGAAGTGGCTGCATTTGCTTCTTTTTGTGGGTTATTGCCCCTATATAAGATTTCAACTATTAATAGTAACATTCTCTTTAAACAAAGTTTGAGTGGAACTTTTCTTTTTCGCAGAAATTAATTTTTGCAGGAAAATTAGATCCTCACGGACAAAAAATACTTCTATTATCACGCGTTCTTTCCGACCCATTAAGTGTAGACTACATCTTTTCATTTCCACTCTTCCAAGAACAATGATTTCTCAGTGACTTAAAAGTCCTTGGTAGACATCAAACTGGAGATTCAGGCAAATCTCGCTGGTGGACTTTAAAATACTGATTCAGGTAAACCCCTAAGGTAGATATCAAGCTGCTGATGAAAGCAAATGTCTTTGGGACTTGGGACACATCAAACTTCTGATGCCAGCAGATCTCATTGGTAGATATCAAACTTCTGATTCAGGTGAACCTCTTTGGTTGCTGATGAAATCAAATTTTTTGGGGGACACATCAAACTTCTGATGCAGGCAAATCTCATTGGTAGACATCAAACTGCAGATTCAGGCAGATGTCTTTGGTCGACACCAAACTGCTGATCGGCAAATCTCCGCCGAGCAGCCTCTCCAGATGGTTACGGCGTTGGATTCAAAATCTAAAGGTTGTGAGTTTGAGCCCCGAACATGGTCATGTCGTGAATGCCTTTGGAAAGCATTTCATTCATACTGTCCTCAGTCCACCCAATTTGTAAAATAGGTATCTGGCTTTAGGCAGCGGAAGATATTATTATCAGAATGCCAGTGATCAACACCTGTAAATGACAGCGGCACTCCATGTTACCCAAAAACTTGAGAAAGTTAAAGAGTGATCAGGCCTGCTGGGATAATAATAGTGTGGAATCGCATGAATAGGCATTAGCTTGGCTATAAGACTTATAAATCACGTTATAATAACTAGTCTATGATCAGTCACTGAACTTTTGACTCAGGCAAATATTATCTTTGGTAGACACTAAATTTCTGATTCAGAAATATATCTTCTCGGTAGATATAAAACTGCAGATTCAGACATATCTTTAGTATAATATCAAACTCATGCTTCAGGTAAATTTCTTTGGTGGACATTAAACTTCTGATCTGATCCATCTTCAATATCAGAAAAATCGTCATTTAAATATTTACAGTCGTCAGCTCAGACAACAAGAATCGATGTCCATTATCCTGGTTCTCTCTCACGGTGAACCGGGGCTAGCGCTAAGTACAGGGTTAGAGAATGGAAAGTACCCTTATAGAGGGTCTTTGGACAATCTCCAGGGACCCTCTCTCTTACCTACTCTTAACCTAACTCTTCTCTTAGTCTTTAGTAAAGAGCAAACACTGGAAGAGATTGAGAAGTATACCAAATGGACATACACAGTATCTTCATGCTCATTCCACATTTGCCTAAGTAGGTTTTTGTTGGGTTTTTTTTGTGAAGGCTTGAGAAACTGAGCGCTCTCACTGAGGTAGGTGTGGTTTAGCGTAAAATTGGGATATATTAATTATAATACTGTATAATATACAGTAATAACAAGTCAGAACTTCAAAACGGTTTCCTGAAAAACTAGCAAATGTCGTATACGCCCCTTCGTGAGATGGGCGACGAAATGTGGTGACTATGGTCACACCCCATTCCTGTGGCCGTATGCAAAATCTTTACGTAAGTTAACGCACTGCTGCAACTTTGGGAAACTCCCAAAACATTAGTAGCGTTCACTGTAGTTACCGCAATAAGTCACTTAGTGCACTGATTATACTTACGGCCGTTGGTGTAGTAGTCATAAAGCGAGCAACTCAGACACGCAGAATAACGCTCATAGCATAGTGCTTGTAGGTTACAGGCCTGTAATTGTACTTTCACTTTGTGGTCCTAATACTTAGGGGGTATATTTCATCTCCCTTTTTCCCTCTTTTGGCATGCCCTGCTTCCAGTAATAAGGGCTCTGGGGGGAAATTTTGATATCATGGGAATCTGTGTCCATTTTACTTTATTTTACCAGGCACTATTTAGCCCTGGGCTGGAACTGCCAGGTCAAGGGTGTGTTCAGGCGGAAGAGGGGGGGTTTGGCATTGACCAGTGAAAAATGTAGGGTCTGTTTACAAATAGCAACCAAGCTCAAAATTTCAATGGGCTTTGCTAGGGTTGGGTAAGTCTTAAAATTTGGGCCACATATTGAGCTTCAGTCTGGTATGGGTCTGGGTGAAAGCTAAAACTTTGGGTTCAGAGGGCAGCTCAAAATGTTAATATAGCCCACAGAGGAAAAAAGGGTCCAATCCTATTACAGGTCTGTAACCTGTAACTCATCTACTTGGAAGCAGCCTGGCCTTGATGGCTTGCGTATATTGTAGTTCTCATAAACTGAATACTGTGAAGTCTGAGTTTGTGGGTTCTATTCCTGGGCCGGGCAGTTAACGCTGAGGCATCCAAGAAGCAGACAATTTATTCTTAGTTTTCCACTCCACTCAGATGTGACTGAGCAAAGACAATCACAACATAATCGACATCGTTTGCAAAAGCCAAAACCGTCAAATCGAGCACAGATAAATGAAAGGCAGATGTGTACTTCTAATCAATATCATCTGAAAACCTTATCATTAAAAAATGAGTTTTGGAATTTAAATTCAAACAAAGTTTACACATCGCTAAGACTGAGCCAACAACAACAACCTGGAAAAATAGCAGTCTGGTTGTCTGCTGTTAGAACGACGTTATCAGTAATTATTCAACACCAGCTGATGTCCAGGCCTTACCAAGGAAGGGGAGGGGGAGAGGGAGAGGGAGGGGATGACCAAACTCAAATGAACAGTTTTTTTGTTGTGTGTGTGTCTCTTCATTCCCTCCTCTCGCCCGGCATGACATGACTGCCGTTCCCATTCCCGCCGATGAATATTTCCGCATACGCACAATTTGATGACGTCATCCGCTAGCAAAATACTTTTTTCATTTCCGAACCGGGATTGCCAATAGTCGTGGACCGGAATTTTCATGAAATCTGTTTTTTCTTAATTCAGCGATTCCAAATGGCAAAACTCGGAGACTATCACGATGACCGATGTATCTTTCCGTACCCCCATGCCAGACTTGAAGTCTGTAGCCGTGGTAGTTTGTGTGGAAAACTGACATGGGTTCCAAGTTGCCAAATACATAGTCTAATAGATTTCAGTGTTGTCAACTATATTTGCTAGGACGTTGGCTCATATATTTTGAATATATAATCTCATGTCTCTAAATCCATTACATCCAAAATGAATTAAGTACAGAACGCCCTTCAAGTGGCCGATCAAAAATGACCATCCTTCGACTACACTGTCACACTCGCGTCATGCACTTTTGAAGGTATGAAGATGCCAATGTATTTTTCACTGTTGGCTATATTAGGCTTTACACCTCTCATTAACTTATCCTGGGGTGCCGTGTCAAAATACTTTCCAAACATGTTGTTTCTAAGCTCTTCCTCCAAATTTTGACACAAAGAAAAATGTACCTGAACCAGTTAGATTTTGAGAACTTAGGCAGTGAAGCAGACACCCTAATATTTTAGGCCTTATCACTCAGTAAACAGGGTAATTTTACCCACCAAGCAACAATCACAAATTTTATACTTGAGTGATTAAACCTCACCTATTCTGAGTCTACACATGTAATGATGTATTTGCACCTATCTAAGCCTTTGAAATTAAAATCCAACCCCTTTCCTCCCTACCCATGGCCAATTTTCTGATTTTATAGGGACTATTTAAAATTGCATATTTTTATGCCAGGTGCTATTGGCATCTTCATACCTGAAATAGATTTCTCGTTACATGGACTACCTGGAATATTTCAGCCAGGAGAGATATTTATGCGGCAGGCAGGAGAATAGGGAACCAGTATTAATTAACCGCGTGACGTTACAAGTCTTTGCCTTCTAGTGCTCGCATGAGACATAGCCTCTTAGTCTTATTATGTTTTCGTTGTACCGAGAAAGGGTTTGGGATTTTTAAAGCGAAATTCGTATGATAGGCATTTTAAGCCATGCATCACAATTCTAAGAAGACATCATGTTTACTGTTTCGAAGCTTGCATACACATTTTTCATACCTCCATGCTTTGTGTTATTTGTTTTGCTTGTTGGCAACAGAACCTTGTGTGTCAGATGTCTCTTTTCCGTAGCTTATATGAAAATGTAAGATCAAAGTCTACGCATCCTTGATCAGATCAGTTATCTACACGGTTCGTGTCTTTGATATTTGATGGTAAGCTTTGATGGTAGTAATGTATTCAGCCTAGTCCATACACACCCCCAGTAGGCTAACTATAGATCAAGAGAAACAAATGTGTCTTTTTCCACGGGCTTTCACGTGTTTATATTTATACATAGTTCCGTGTCACTTATTTTAGTAGATAGGATTCTTCAGATCTTGCTCCTGAAAATCGACGCGCGACTAATTCCGATAACTGTCTACGTCATCAGTCGTAGGCCACCTGGCTGGNGGGGGGGGGGGGGGGGGGGGGTCAAAGTGCATGTCGGTGCATAATATCGGTCGAGGCTAGTGTTTTACTGTTTAGCTCTATGTGGAGCTTGAAAAAATGACGTCTTTAGGGCTAAAATTTTTTTGATGTCTCTGGATCTAGTTCATCAAACTGTGGTTCTGTAGGGTATTCTCACGAAATTAATGGAATCCATGGATCTGTCTCAACAGGCCGACTTACTCGTTCGGGGAGTTGGGGGACAGATCTGTATATTCTTAGAAGTTTGAACCCATGTTCTTTGCATTTGAGTCGAGCGTAGATAGGAGAGTGACGTGTCTTTCCCAAAACAACACAATATAAACATCCCGGCCCAATAGTCGAACACACAGATATTAGACTTAACAGTCTTCAGTTTCTGAGCACAAATCACAAAATTCCCGGCCACGCTACCTCCCCTCGCTGTATAGCAGAGCTCACTTTCGCTCACTATTATGTTCATAATGGAATACTGCTCGTCTTGACCATGGCTGATTTCATTTGACATGATACTACATGTGTTCACTGAGATTATATCATTTATCATCATGCTCTTTTCATATTTTCCGGAGTCACTTTTTGAAGTATTGAGAAATCTAGCACTCTGAACTCGTTGCCCAAGGCAAACTAATGAGGTAGATGTTACTGTTTGCCTTAGTTCCGTTCCTTTGATATTTTGTTTTGTGTCTGTTCAAGCTTTTTCATGACTATTGATCATAGTTTTTTTTGTGCTTTTTTTTAAAATGACATTTCATTCTTAGTTCATTTATTTTCTACACCTGAAGAAGGACGCCAGTCCGAAAATTTGTGCATTAAATTTGTTAAATTGTTATAGTTTTCTTGCTTTATTTATTTAGATTCAGTGCGGATAAATGTTTTGCAAATAATAATGAGGTAGATGCGGGATAGCTTTGAAAACTGGGAATAAAACATCAAAACAAAACTTTACAATTTGCTAATGAGTAAAGAGATGAATGAAAGATTAGAATGGTAGAAACAATTCAAAGCATAAAAAAAAAGCCGAATGTATAATGAACATCATGATGTGGTTGTAATGCTCAAATAGTTCAGTAACTCGCTCTCATCCTTGCGAAGATCCATTATCTCAGCGCTGATCGTCGAACGATTTACGACAATACTTAGTCTCGAACCCAAACCTTTGAGGACTGGCTAGTCTTTCTCCGGTCTCGGCTCTCAGCCCCAGACACCGAATATATATTGACCTGTAAGTGTAGACTCGAACCCCAAGCCTTTGAGGTCGAACTAACTAAATTTTGACTACATATAGCGAAGTTAAAGAACAAATCGTCACGTTCATTCCATATTTGCTTGAGGTTTGGTTGTTGTCGGTTTTTGTTGTTGTTGTTGATAATTTGAGTTGTTTTTATCACTATGATCTTCCATTTACCTTTTTTTCCCTATTAAAACAATGTAGAATATTGACTTCTTATTATAATATCCTAAGTTTTACAATCTAAACCACACCTGCCTCATTGTTTTGCTTTGAGCAACAGATTGAGAGAGCTCAATTTCTCAAAACCGACAAAAAATTACTTTGGCAAATGTGGAAATTATGTACATGGTGGTTTTATAGGTAGATTGCGTCTGTACACATCGAAGGTTCTATGGTAGTAGTAGTAATCCAATGGAAAATCGCTTCCTTACATTTCTAAAGGCCTTTCGATGCAACCTGCGCATCATCGTCAGCCTTAATGAGCGCTTTGGTCTTTTGCGCCGGCTTTGAGTTGTGTTTTGCTCTGTTGTTGTATGTACCTCTTGTTAGTGAACACTACTCCGGCTCTTGGGATGTCATGGTTGCCCCATTCACACGTTGTTTATGAGATGGGGTGTGGTGTCTATTTGTAGCGCCTCGTTGAGTTGCCGTGTGAGGGCAATCTCTGTAGGTTCCAGTAATGTTCATGGTGAACTTGGTTGGTTCTGTCTTGTCTCCGTGTGCGAGTTCTGTGTGTCTGTACAGGACTGAGTGTTTGTCTTTTCTGATCAATGCTCTGTTATGTTCCTGCCCTCTGGTGTATCCATTTCTAGAACTTTCGCCAATAATTTCGAAATTATGTAGTTTTCTAGCTACATAATGCTCATGATATTTCATGTTCACAAAATTATTCTCCTGTGCAACATTAGACTATTGCGTGTATGTTCAACTAGTACAACGTGGCCACAGTCACTATACCATCATGAATAGATTGGAATTCATTTTAAAAGTTATCAATATCTATTAATATTATTATTCTGAAGGGCTTGTTCAATTTCAAGCTGTTCTTTGTGCTATAGTCTAGTGTAACATTTGGCAGTCCTTTTAGTTTTACGTAGGCCTATCTCTCGATCTAGTCACAAAGGCAGTGTTTTATGAGGAAGTTCATATCACTTAATCTGTTTTTGAGCTGACTATGGCAATTTATTTTTTTTGCAGGAAAGAGTGAGAAAGAAGGGGGCGGGGGTAACAGGGACAGAGATAAAGAGTGAGAGAGAAACGACTCTTATCATGGCGCTATGGACGGTCAGACGAAAACAAGAAACTACATGTATTCCCCTCGTTCTAGATTTTCGGTTTCTTTTTTCTTTTTCTCTCCTTCGCTGAAAAAAAAAACAACGTGACGTCCTTTGGGCATTGCTTTCGCTTTGAAACAAAAAAAAAAAGAGGTGAGAGCAGACGTTAGCGTTCTGTCTTTATGAGGGAGTATACATGACACATATCTGATGTATGTAATATGTAATTATTGATACACATACTCTTTTCACCGTTACTGGAGTGAACATACGACATTCACTTATGTCCACATGTTACCTGAGATCTAAACTCCTCGTCAATGACGCAAATGATCCATGTTATCTCCTCTGTCGTTTATTTAGCGAGACATCGACGTCTGTTTGTCGTAACGACAACTGCTAGTGAACAAAGAGACTGTGTATATTAATACACTTTTTGCGGCGATCAGTGTGCCCAGAATGTACTTGCCATCTGCCTTGGCTGCAACTCCTCATCGTCATCAGAAGCAGAAGCGTTGTCTTTCCCTCTCTTGGAGATCCTCTGTCGCGAAGGAGCCCCAGCTTTGTCACGCGTTTCAGCAACATTTCCTTACTCATCTCTAAACTGAGCATAGCCAGTTGAAATTACTTGAAGAGTTTTGGGGAGGGTGTGAAGTTTTGGCGGGGATTTGCAGGTAGCCGATGGAAATGTTATATAATGCTTGAATTATCCAGGCCTCTCTTTTGTTGTTTCTTAAAATCACCTCCGCCTGAAGTGTAGCACGGGGGTTCTGGTTACAATGACAATAATATTATGCTTTATCTCGTGCGTAGCGCATGTGTGTGTGTGTGTGTGTGTGTGTGTGTGTGTGTGTGTGTGTGTGTGTGTGTGTTCACAAGCATATGCATGGGCATGTGTGTTTTTGTGCGGGTGTCATTATTTATTTATTTATTCAGTTAGACATCTACCTACTTCACCACTTATCCACTATTAAACAAAATCAACCTGTAGACTATTTTCATCCTTTTCACCTTATTTTTCTGTCGATGTGTCTTTTGAAGCTTTCTGTCTACGTCAATATCTCTCTCAGTACATTAAAGCACAAAGCGATAACAATCAGCATATCAGTACCATCTGAAACACGACGCTTATCATAATAGACTTTTTTATCATATATCTTATCTGTCCACTAAATGAACATAATTTATTGGTCTTGCTCTTTCCCTTAATAGCTTAAACGCCTGCTTTTGGTCGACACACCTGGGTCCAGACCTGAAAGAGCTCATCAACGTTTGCTTCGTCTGACAGACTTCCAGCGATGCAAGTCTTCGTGTTCCTCAGCCTTTTGGGTGAGTTTTACTAGACTTATAATATTCTTAATCGCTGCAGCAGACGGGGAGACTACTGACAGATAAAATATTTATTTATTTATTTATTTATTTATTTATTTATTTATATGTTTATCATTAACAGTCACCACTCGGCCCCCTTGTGATTTTTGGGAAATTTTTGTAAACGGTGACATCACTAATACATTAACAAGGTGGCTCCCTGTTTGGAGCTGGGTAAGCGGGATGAGTTCCGCCCTTGATTCTAGAAATAGGTCAAGGGTTCGTAGAACTACTAAACAGCATGATTAAATATTTAGATCTTTGTAACAATTAACTAACCTTTAAACAAAGAAAAGAAAAAAAAAAGTGGAAGTTCTAACAACGCTAACAAAGGTACCACAAAATTAAGGAGCTCGGGCCAAAACATAAAAAAAAAAAAAATCTTAAAGTCAACGGCACACAAAATACACGCATTGAACCAAAAGAACAGAAAAAAAAAATAAAAACGTACAGGATGATCAAAATAAGAGAGAAAAAAAATCAATCTTTTTCTCTAAACAACTCGCATGAAACTAACCAATTTTCTAATTCTAACGTTCCAAATGAGTTGCACACCCAATGTGTGAACAACCAATTTGATGAACTAGATCCAGTTCAGAATATTATCTCACCAGAATGGACAGGATGAAAGGACTGCGAGGAAAACAAATTATACTAAGCGTGTGTATTATAATATTTGTTCAAGACCATTCCATTCCATGAAATTTGTACACATTACAAGTTTCACGCCCTATGTCACATCTGTTTCAAATGGAGAGGCGCAGTGCAAAAATTGGTATCTAACAAGGTAATACTAGTAAAGTGTAAGTGATGTATCTGTGTTATCTTTGTATTCATCTCTTCAGAAGCGTTAAAGTGATACCAAATTATCGTTCATTATGCTATTCAGGAGATATTATACGAATTTTCAATAATACCCCAAACTTGTCCGTATAAAGGGAACAGTCACTACAAAATAAGAGCATTTAGTAGCCACACGAGCCCAAGCCCAGTGTGAAAATGTTAACTTGATTTACCCCCACCAAAAATTTGGACCACTTAGGCTACCACCACTGGTTTCACTGCAATATTTCATCACATTGCTCACACTTTAAATAGTGCCGCTGCTGGCTATAAGGGTACAGAAGCCTAATCCGATGTGCCTCTTTGAGCCATTATGTTGTTTTCTCTACGGTCACTTACAGGAAATTCCACACAGGGGCGAAGGCTGACTTTTTCAACAGGGTAATCATAGTTGAACACGGTTGTCACAGACAGTCACGCATGCGGTATTAGTCGAAAGTGCTATCATGCGGTATTAGTCGAAAGTGCTCATGCGGTATTAGTCGAAAGTGCTAAATACCCGTTCGTAGAGTCACATTCGATGTTCACAGTATGATACTGTAACACTGAGTATGGACTTCATCATCAAAATTCCTGAAAAGCTCCAACAAAAGTTTGAGTAGTTAGAAACAGGTTGGCTGAAAAGGCACAAAAAAGTACGGATTAGTTACATGGCCACGATTGCACAAAAATACATGTATATTATCACTCAATAAGGCGTAATGGCTCCAAAACTGTAGAATTTAAGTCCTGTTAGGTTAGGCCTAGCAAGCCTAGGCCCTAGGCTAATAAATTAAACATTGGGAACACGACCTTGCAGGAAGAACCCATCCAGACCGTAGAGGAGTGACAATCTCTCAAGCTTTAAAAAGAATGACCATCTTTGGACAAACCGCCCTATGCTCAGCAACCCCCTTCCCCTTCCCCGTTTCCATCTCTAGCCAAATATCCAGGACTAAAATAAAAAGAAACTAATTTTGCTGAAAACGTAATTTTCAGGCCCGGTCTACACCATGAACCCGAGCCCACCTTTTTGCAAATGGGTAGGCCGATGTGGGTATTGCCATCGTCAAACCTTGCCGGTTTTGAGAACAGGGAGCCAACTGAATTACTTTTCCAAGCCGTTATGTCATTCATGTTATATCCCAAGAAGAATTTATGTTTATTTAATAAGTTTGTTTGTATGTTTCATAAAGCCAGAAACCTCCCTTCATAAAAATATAAATCTACCCCAAGGTGCTTTCCCTAACCATAAATTTTGGGAACCAGCTACATTGCACCATAAAACAGGCAACCTGGCAACACCAGCACTGGGCTTGTGAATGGAGGTATAATATGTGTGGCGAGATTGTTCATGTGGCTTTCTGTAAGTGTGGATTCATTACTAAACTGAGCGAAATATAAAAGTGGTCATAAACTTGTGACTGAAGGCATGTCACTTGTCAGCAACAGTGTTAATTATTGTCGAATAAAGAGGCCCTTGATAATAATAAATTTCACTAAATGCTAAAGAATAGTGTCTCGTTTTACCAGTGTGTTATTTTTGTTCCGCATCACATTAAACCGCAATAGGTGAAAGTAGCCGGTGACCAGCCGGTGAAATCTTGCTTTCGTTGTTTTGTGAGGCCACTCCACATTTGGTTGTAGGGGTGTCCAGGTTCTTCTTTATCTCTTTAATCAGTGAATAGAGCAGAGAAAATTTGAGGGGTATCAGGTTCTGAAAGTGGGTCAAAGTAAGAATGGGCCTGACAAAAAGCAAATAAATAGGATTCGGCGGTGTTTTNAAAAAAAATCTTAAAGTCAACGGCACACAAAATACACGCATTGAACCAAAAGAACAGAAAAAAAAAATAAAAACGTACAGGATGATCAAAATAAGAGAGAAAAAAAATCAATCTTTTTCTCTAAACAACTCGCATGAAACTAACCAATTTTCTAATTCTAACGTTCCAAATGAGTTGCACACCCAATGTGTGAACAACCAATTTGATGAACTAGATCCAGTTCAGAATATTATCTCACCAGAATGGACAGGATGAAAGGACTGCGAGGAAAACAAATTATACTAAGCGTGTGTATTATAATATTTGTTCAAGACCATTCCATTCCATGAAATTTGTACACATTACTAGTTTCACGCCCTATGTCACATCTGTTTCAAATGGAGAGGCGCAGTGCAAAAATTGGTATCTAACAAGGTAATACTAGTAAAGTGTAAGTGATGTATCTGTGTTAAAAAACAATTGTATTTTGTATCCATCTCTTCAGAAGCGTTAAAGTGATACCAAATATCGTTCATTATGCTATTCAGGAGATATTATACGAATTTTCAATAATACCCCAAACTTGTCCGTATAAAGGGAACAGTCACTACAAAATAAGAGCATTTAGTAGCCACACGAGCCCAAGCCCAGTGTGAAAATGTTAACTTGATTTACCCCCACCAAAAATTTGGACCACTTAGGCTACCACCACTGGTTTCACTGCAATATTTCATCACATTGCTCACACTTTAAATAGTGCCGCTGCTGGCTATAAGGGTACAGAAGCCTAATCCGATGTGCCTCTTTGAGCCATTATGTTGTTTTCTCTACGGTCACTTACAGGAAATTCCACACAGGGGCGAAGGCTGACTTTCCCAACAGGGTAATCATAGTTGAACACGGTTGTCACTGACAGTCACGCATGCGGTATTAGTCGAAAACGGTATTAGTCGAAAGTGCTATCGGTATTAGTCGAAAGTGCTATAATACCCGTTCGTAGAGTCACATTCGATGTTCACAGTATGATACTGTAACACAAAGTATGGACTTCATCATCAAAATTCCTGAAAAGCTTCAACAAAAGTTTGAGTAGTTAGAAACAGGTTGGCTGAAAAGGCACAAAAAAGTACAGATTGGTTACAGGGCCACGATTGCACAAAAATACATGTATATTATCACTCAATAAGGTGTAATGGCTCCAAAACTGTAGAATTTAAGTCCTGTTAGGTTAGGCCTAGCAAGCCTAGGCCCTAGGCTAATAAACGAAACACTGGGAACACGACCTTGCAGGAAGAACCCATCCAGACCGTAGAGGAGTGACAAGCTCTCAAGCTTTAAAAAGAATGATCTTTGGTTACTTGGGTAGCAGACTGGCTTCAGTCTTTGGACAAACCGCTCTATGCTCAGCGACCCCCCTTCCCCTCCCCCGTTTCCACCTCTAGTCAAATATCCAGGACTAAAACAAAAAGAAACTAATTTTGCTGAAATCGTAATTTTCAGGCCCGGTCTACACCATGAAGCCGAGCCCACCTTTTTGCAAATGGGTAGGCCTATGTGGGTATTGCCATCGTCAAACCTTGCCGGTTTTGAGAACAGGGAGCCAACTAAATTACTTTTCCAAGCCGTTTTGTCATTCATGTTATATCCCAAGAAGAATTTATGTTTATTTAATAAGTTTGTTTGTATGTTTCATAAAGCCAGAAACCTCCCTTCATAAAAAAATAAATCTACCCCAAGGTGCTTTCCCTAACCAAAAATTTTGGGAACCAGCTACATTGCACCATAAAACAGGCAACCTGGCAACACCAGCACTGGGCTTGTGAATGGAGGTATATTATGTGTGGCGAGATTGTTCATGTGGCTTTCTGTAAGTGTGGATTCATTACTAAACTGAGCGAAATATAAAAGTGGTCATAAACTTGTGACTGAAGGCATGTCACTTGTCAGCAGCAGTGTTAATTATTGTCGAATAAAGAGGCCCTTGATAATAATAAATTTCACTAAATGCTAAAGAATAGTGTCTCGTTTTACCAGTGTGTTATTTTTGTTCCGTATCACATTAAACCGCAGTAGGTGAAAGTACTACAAATTAGCAGCACTTTTTGACCAGCCGGTGAAATCTTGCTTTCCTTGAGGTTTTTTGTGAGGCCACTCCACATTTGGCTGTAGGGATGTCCAGGTTCTTCTTTATCTCTTTAATCAGTGAATAGAGCAGAGAAAATTTGAGGGGTATCAGGTTCTGAACGTGGGTCAAAGTAAGAATGGGCCTGACAAAAAGCAAATAAATAGGATTCGGCGGTGTTCTTGTTAACTTGCCACGAAGGCCAAGATCGACCAACAGCATTTCAATGAGCTTATTAAAAAAGATCATTTAAAATATAAGCCTTTTTTCATTTCGTTTTCGACCTACGAATGGATACATCGAAAGGCGTAAACAAGCTAATTAGTTTCATTAACGACAAGTATTCCGCACAGAAGGCCACGCCGAAACCGAAGTGTATGACCTAAACTTCAGGTTTAATTTACAAAATCGGGAGAGAATGCAAACTAATTCACAGGCAGGTTCACAAATCTAGGGCCTATTCTCCATATTTTTTTTTTACTGTCTTCCATAAGCATATGATGAAACTCTGTTTTCATCCAATTAGGAGTCTGTAACCTACATATTATTATCTTTACAGCCACCACTATGGCCGCTCGTCAAGTGCGAATTGTGAATGGTGATGAAGCTAAAGAGGGAGAACACACGTACATGGCGTCAATTCAACAACGTTTTGAAGTGGTGGGCATAGTGTGGTGGGAAAATTTCTGTGGTGGTGTCATTATTGACACTGACAAGGTACGTACACGAACATAAGGACAGAGGTAAAAGGCTTGAAAGACAGTAAGTTATGGGCACAATAAACTCAAGAGTTTGAGATAAGATATTATATATAAATGATGGAATCAATTTCTGTTTACCCTGAAAGGAATATATGTTACTCGTACAATGCTATACAATGTTATGCATTTCATTCATGATAGCACATTGAAATACAAACTGGACATTACAGGCTTATATAATATCACCACATCAAACAGATTAGGAGAGAGAGGAATTTGCAGAGGACTTTACTAATCATCAAGATTGGCTTCAATTTTCAGAAAACAAAAACAAACTCTCATGACTTCTAGACAGCAGTTTCACACTGCACTGACCGTACTCGGAGCACCTTTGTCTTGGGTCTCTTTCCCTTCTCCGCTTTCTGTAGATCCACATTAGAGTACAATGGTAACTTATTATCCAAGTTTGCATGCAGTGGAATGTGACAGCTGCTAGAATTTCAACGTTTGTTTGCAGTGGATTGCACTCGAATGTCAACAAAAACATCATTGCGTGGATACTCGACTTTTTGACTCCACACGTGCAGTATGTTAAACTGAATAACAGTGTAACACGTGTTCCTCCTGTATAACTTTGAATACCGGGACGCGCCAGGGCTGCCTAGACTACTATCGTCCACTTTATACACGATATGTACCAACGATTACCGCTGTCACAGCGCAAACACGGCTTTAATGAAAATTTGCTGATGACTCTATCTCCAGGGGCTTTTATTAAATTCGGAAGAAAACTACCGCAACGGTGTAAAGATAATTTCTTGATGTTGGACGTACGAGAGACCAAGGAACTGATAATCGATTTCAGAATTAAGAAAGACACGACCGAACCATTAATTATTGGCAATGAATCTGTAGAGATTGTTGAACAGTTCAAGTACAGTATCTTGGTATTACCATTAATATAACAATCTAAACTGGCACCCACACGTTGACGCTCCGAATAAGAAACAAAATGAGAGACTATATTTCCTTAGAGAACAAAGGTCATATAACGTGAATAAATCTATATTGATAACTTTCTACGATGCCATAGTTTGCTTACATTTGAAATCAGTTGTTGGGGTAAGGGTATTATAATCGGAGACAAACAATCGTGTGTGTGTGTGTAAGAGAGAGAGAGAGAGATAGAGAGAATGAGTGAGAGAAAGAGAGAGAGAGAGACAGAGAGAGAGAGAGACAGAGAGAGAGAGAGAGATTTTATGCTGTACCTGTAAGTAATCATGTTTATGAATGTAATTCAGTGTTTAATGTATTCTCGGTGGTTCCCGGCGAGAAGGTCGCGGGTTCGATTCCCACCACATCACTTTCTTTCCTTTCTCCATTTTCTCTCTGCATTTGTCTTCTTGAGCACTTTCCCCTTTACCCTACTTTGTGTGAGTATATGTTTGCGTCTGTTCACTTCCTACTTCATGTATTCTCTGTGCTTCACTTGTTCAAAGCACATTTCCAAATGGATAAATAAAGTTTATCTTACCTTATGAAACAACTATTCTAATATCAGAATTTACTTGCAGTGGAAGGAAATAGTCTAACTATTTTAATTTCAAAACTTACATGCAATAGAATCAAACGGCTACTATAATATCAAGTTTTGCATCCAATAGAATGAAACTCTGGCACTGGCTAATAGAAAATCAAATTTTGCGTGCAACTGAATGAGAAAAAAACATGTAAATATTTCAATAATAATAAGTTGATATGCACGCCATCGAATATGGTTGCAGTAAACTATTAGATCTAAATTGTTGTTCTGTTTTCGTCAGTCTTTAAGTACTGATATCTCATGTCGTGTCCCAATTTCATTAGATCTTGACAGCCGCTAATTGCCTGGAAAACAAAGATATCAGCAACTTGCGTGTGATGGTTGGCGCCCACTACTACTACGGGAAAAAAGAACCGTGGGAGCAGGCCATATCGATCAAGAAGATGGTGATTCACCCACAGTGGGACGTTACCGACATAGAGCATGGCTGGCCTGATGACATCGCTGTCGTATATTTGTCCAAGGAAATTGACCTCAGCGAAAGAGTCGGCGTAAGTAAAGGAAAGATAGTCACCTCTTAACTCATTATCTCATACTCTACAGCAAATCTGTCAGAAGCCGATAAAGGTGGCAATATGATCAACTTTATTTCAGTTTAGGTAGCCGAAACGCGTGGATAAAGTTGTATCTACTCACAATGCGCCTCGATACTACATTGGCTGTGTTGCAATTCTTTAAGCATGTTTGATAACCATTACTTGTAATTTTCTCCATTTATTTCTTTAGTCATTCACCTTGAACTTTGAAATGAAGATAAAGAATAGATTTTTTAAACATTTTCATAAGAGATGGGAAGACTATGATAACAAATGAAGTTCACATTAATAATAAAAAAAAACAAAAAAACTTGTGTGGAATGATAAGTATGGAATTATATTCTTATCATCATCATTCATAATAATTTAGTCATAATATTTTATTATTATTATTACTATTATTATCATTATTATTATTATCGTCATTATTATTAGTAGTAGTATAATTATTATTATCATTATTATTATTATTATCATCATCATTATCATTAGTATTATTATCATTATTATTATTATTATTATTATTATCATCATTATTATATTATTATTATTATTATTATTATTATTATTATTATTATTATTATCATTATAATTATTATTATCATTATTATTATTATTCACAAAATTAAAATCTATAAGGTAAATCATACAATCCATTTTCACCCCACCTCCTTCCCCCCACCCCCAGCCCTCATCTCCTTTCAACATTTATGTGCTGTTGAACGACACAAAAGCTTTAGACTACCGACTAACGTTTTGGGGGTTGTGAAATCAACAACATCTTTGAAAGTTTGTTTTGCCTTTGGGATACGTTTTTGCATTATCATGATCATGTAAAAGGTAACTTGTATAATCTCGAAAATAATATCTTTTCCCATCCAGTAGCTCTAAGCATAACTGACGACATGAACTTCCACTCTTGGACAATAATCACTAATAACTTGGGACGAAATATGTCATAGAAAGTCGAAGTCACATCATAGGTGAAACTCTTGGTAGTAAAGTTCACTATAGGTTGCAGGAGCCAAATTGTAAAAGCCTCTTTAAATCATTTTCTCCTCGAATCACAGGAACGTTCCGACATGGCCAAGACTAGTGTGCAGATCTGGTGCCACCACTGTGCTCATACTGTTTACAGTGGAGGTCCTTCAATTAGATTTTTACAATTTTAAATTACATGAAAAGGGATTAAAAATGTGGCCGTCTTTTGCAGATCACAGGCCCGCACAAATGAAATCCTCTGAAGCTATTCGGAAACACTGCCTGCAAAAATTATTTTTTTACAGATTTAAGACTGAATTTCATCACTTTTGCTTTATACTCTGCTACTATCGACTCTAGTAATCCATTTTTATTTTTTACTTTCAACCTATCAAGCCCACGTTAGCCGGGAGGAGGAACAGCCAACAGTTTGGACATACGTAACACTCTGATCCTCCATGGTGTCCAAAACATATCTTATAATATGAATATATTCTATTTGATGTGACAACAGCTGCGTGCAGATATTAGAGATCTTACGATGAGAGAACAATGAGATCTGTTATCGTGATTAGAATTCATTCTCTGTATTTTGAACACTATTAAGGGTGCATTCAACACCGATGCAATACGGTGGTAAAAAAGATCCCATCGTTAGTATACTATCTATCTATCTATCTATCTATCTATCTATCTATCTATCTATCTATTTATCTATCTATCTATCTATCTATCTATCTTTTTTTTTCTCTCTCTCTCTTTTAATGTGGCGATAATTGAATGAATGACCATAATAATTAAATGAATAAGCATAGTTTATGCAAATGTTTCATAAAACTGAATAGTTTCGTCCATGATGTAGACTATTAGGTTTCGAAAACTGTATCGATTTTCCTTTTGACTCGATATCTTATTTTTTTCTTCATTTCTCTTCAGACAAGATTCAGATCACAGTCACTACCGATCTTTTTTAATAGTTTGCAGCGTTCAATGAGCTTACACAAAATGCTCATTCAAATAAAGGCATTTCATTCCGTTATCGAGCTACAAGTCGATACTCTAAAAGACGCAAGAAAGTTAAGTAGTTTCATTAAAAGGGTGTTCACATGGTTCTAATTTTTTAAAAGCGACATTTCAAATTTCTTTTGCAATGTTCGTTCGTATTCTGCCGTCTGGTGGGGAACAGGACTGGTTCTAATATTTTATTCATAGTAGGAACAAACTGAGCGACCACGTGGCAAAAACAAAAACAATTGCTGTGAAATGACCAAGTGATTCGTCCTTTTACCCGAGGAATACTCTCGTCTTTGGGACTGAGAGTCGATGGTGGACTACGACAAAGTTACGAGGCAACAGATTTGAATGAAAATTAAGTTTGGAGACTGTTGCCTACAATAAGTGTTTATTTTAATATTTATTTATGATGCCAATGAGGTCCAGACGAAATATGCAGCGTTATCTCATGGAGGTAATGCATAAACTTAGACAGTGCACCAGTTTGTACTTTGGTGTTCAATCTGCGTGTGCTGCAGATATTTTTAGAATTATTCGTGAGATCGTCTGAAGGCCCTGGTTGAGATCGTCTGAAGGCCCTGGTTGTTTCCACGAAACATTCCAGTACTTAGCAGTCCAAATAGAAAGAAAATTGGAACCGTGTGAACCCTCCCTTAATGTACGGCCAGTCTGTTCCATTAGTTGTGGTTGTTTTTTTTTGACATCTTGTCTCCTTCTCGTGTCCAGCTCGTACAAATGCCTGATCAGAGCAACAACTTCGCCAACTCTGAATGTCTCATGCTCGGCTGGGGATGGACATATGGCCTTCTCCCTTTTCAATCTGGCCCCTTGATAGAGGCAGAGACCACGCTGATCAGCAAAGAAGCTTGCAGTGAATACTTCCCGGCTAATGTTACAGACAAACAAGTCTGTGGCATTGACTTAGGTAAGACGGATTTCTTGACCTCGATAATCATCAAAATTCTTCATCAAGATATGGAAGAGAAAATAAGCTGCAATAAGATAAGACATACCTTATGTTCAAATCTGCTTCAGAAAAGGGAACTTTGCTGCCCAACCAAGCAATCAACCAACCAACCAAATAACCAACCAACCAACCAACCAACCAACCAACCAACCAACCAACCCACCAACCAACCAACCATCAAAAACATCATATATGGGAAGCTGGGACAGATGAGCAAAACTTTCAAATGTTTAAGACTGGCGTTGGCTGAAAAGAGTGAAGATCTCATTGCATGGATTAATAACAACAATAACAACAACAACACTACTACTATCATCAACAACAACAACAACAGCAGCAACAACAACAACAACAATACTTTTATTATCCCAGTTAGGAAATTGAACGTCACAGGATCAATGACAGTATTACAATATATATGAATACAACATAAATAGTGTTCAAGCGTACACACATATATCCCTGTATACTTAGCACACACACGCGAATCCAGCGTCCTCCCTCCTACAAATATACAAAAAACACAAAATGGCTTACGGCATTTCAAAAGTTAATTTGTAATCGGTAGTCGCATAGTTTTTGACGCACTAGAAAACAAAGCTTAATTTTAGAATACTAAAATATGTCATGCTGGGTGTATGTTAGAAGGGGAGGAGGGGATAAGGTACATGTCTAGAAAACGTCACACAGGGCAAAAATTGCATGACAACTCTAAGCATGAACAGATAGTTTAGGCCTCTTCTGACTTAAAAAAAAAAAATACTTACTCTAGACTAGACCATATTAACCCTGTTTCAACTTGTAATTTTGAACATAAGATATCGCTTTTCATGTAAATATATTTTAGAGTACTAAGTTTAACTCACAAGAAAGACTAGATAGAGTCTAGTTTGGTGAAAATGCAAAATCCAAAGTGGCAGTCGTGTAGCCTGTGTCATCAACACACAAGCTGGACTACGTTTAGTTGTCTTCATTCTGCTTTTGTGGGGGAGGGGGAGGGGGAGGGAAGAAAGAGTGTGGTACTGTGCATATTTTCAAAAACACTGCTAAGCAAAATAAAACAATCTAATGTTCGTTTTAGGAAGTGGTCCGTGGAGTTAAGTACTTCAGTTCCTGTTTGAAGCTCAAATAAAGTAAAACTTAGACACCTAGTGAAATTTTGGCACCTAATCTTGTGAAATTACCAAATTCACAGTGACACCCTCCCCCTTCGAGAGGAATTTTATAATGTTCACAGTATAATAATACGACGGTCACTATTTAATGTTAATAATAATAATAACAACAATACATCACGCTTATACAGCGCTCATTCCTAAGACAGACTTTGAGCACTCAATACAATGACAGCCCTACAAATTAATTCAATTTCTCAACAACCACCCTTCTATTCATCTCTCTCTTTCTCCCTTTCTCTCTCTCTCTCTCTCTCTCATCTCTCTCTATATCCCTCTCTCTCTCTCTCGCTTATATATATATAAGCATACACGCCCATCTATCACACAGTCCTAAAACGTCCCAGTGGCGGATTTCTCGTCTGATAATACAAACGAAGCCTGGAGCAAACACATCTGCTCAAAAGGAGCAGAAGTCTCAGGTCAGGGGGGAACATGGGCTCCAGTCTCTGATAATAAAGGTGCTCCCTCGCCTTGAATGGAGATGCTGACTCTTAGATGGCTAAGATAAACTCATAGATTTACTTGCTTGTATCACTATCAGACAAGGAGACGAGTTTTTGCAGGGGCGACAGTGGCGGACCCCTGATGTGTGGTGACGACTATGAATTCCTGGTTGGCATCGCTTCCTGGACTTGGAGCAATTGCGATGGTAAGTCTCGGATATTTGAGACCTTAGGCATTAACGTTAGGATCTCTAGTCTAACCATCGTAAGAATTTCTTTAGTGCACCGGTGCTGACTGCACTCTTAGTGGCGTTCAAACATGCAGAGTTAATGCAATTGTTGCGATGGTATGAGATCCCGTCGTTTATACACAAGTTCTCAAATGTGTGATTTCGTAATATCTAATATGAAATAATGAAAATGAGATTAGGACTAGGACCTTTATTGACTCCCTAGGGAAATTGATTTGCAATGTCATACAGTGATCTACATCATGATATTAACAAGTGGAACGGTACATATCATACATAGAAATACAAAATTCACATTGATTGTGACCCGGGAAAAGCTAGCGTCGAATGTAATCGCAAGTTGGTGGCGACTTGGTTAGTTCTGTTGTCAAACTCATTCTTTTACGTTGCCGTATAGTGGTGTAATGGTAGCACGTTCAGACTTGCAAGCTGAGAGACCCTGGGTTCGATTCCCGGTGGGGACAAGAAATTTTCTAGTGTAGGTTTTTTCGATCTTTCTTCTCAAACTTGATATTTCACAGTAATTTGGTAAAATTCGTAATGGCACACTTCCTAAGATCACTTAAGCAAGAGAGGTGGTATGCCACATTAATAGACCATCCTTTCTATCTGGATCTATATATAGGTGGCATATCACTTGAATCCCTTTCCTGGATCTAGGCGGTAATATTTATATTTGTTTCCTAGTTCATTTTTGGTAATATGAATTTCAGTGTGTTAATGACACACCTTCATTCCTCATTTGTAATGCATGGACTAATGTATACCGATACCATCTGATTTATTCCGTACAGCAGTAATGTCATAAAGTATGTGTCCTTATGTTCACCTGCTTTCCTGAATGTTCCGCTTACTTCATAGTACAGTGGAATCAGTCCAAAGTGAATTCACTGAAATTGAAAACTCTGATCAAAGGGGTTACCATACTGAATACAACGCATCCTTGTCTAGCACTCTTCACATGAAAGCATCTGAAGTATGATCAAAACAATGAATGGGGATTAAGCCGCCGACAGAAAGAGCGTTAGATGTTTGTTCCAAAACAGCGCATTGTTATTCCTCAGCCAATCGGGAGAAGATTTCCAGCCTGGAAATTTTACAAGCCATATTAGGCTACTCACCGGGGTTCTCATGGCAGAAGACGATCAAAGGGATTACATTCTTGATCAAGGCAGTATTTAAATTTCTTAGTAAGAATATCCACCACAGTTTATCAAATTATAAGTTCCTGGTCGCGGCTAACTAATACAGGACATACTAGATGTCAAATTAGCCAACTGCCGAGGTCCTCTTTGCAGAAGACAAATGAAAGGGATGACCCCATTGAACACGATGCACGGGCATCCAGCATTGTTTACACTTCGCAAATACGCTTCTAGATCAAAAGTGATGACAAGTAGTCTTCCTGGTTGTGACCAGCTACCCGGGGACACAATTTAGAGACCTTGTTTCACTGAATCAGAATGCCATATTGGCTGGTCCTTGATGGTCCACTTGACGGTGATGATCAAAGAGATTACCGTACTGAATGCGTTCAGCTTTGATCACTCTTCACAAGAACACGCCTCAATGAAAAGTGAAGACTGGTCAGGCGATCGACTGTCCCAGGACAAATTTTATGTGCACAAGCACAATTTTATTGAGATTATAAGAATTTAGAAAAACATAAAGAAAAAATAGTAGTCTGTATGACTATTTTAGGAGTACACGTGAAACTCTTTAAGCACAGTTTTAGAAAGTAGATCTACTTCTGTGGAATAAATATAATGCAGTCATATCAAAAGATATCTGATCTCTTTAAACTGAAAATGTCTTGTTTAGCAACTGGAAGTGCTTTAACGGGTACTTGTAACAAAACGTTTGCGCAGCACTACTTCTGAATATTTGAGAGGCGGGTTATTAATGGCATATTATCTCAAACACACTAGATCCACTCAATTATGTAGTCTACCACTTTAGGATGCATCAGCAAAAGCATGAATCCCATCAGTGCACAATCCGACTTTTCATACACATTCACATAAGAGACACACTACACCTTCATAGACAACAAGCAAAAACAGGTTTCGCGGATGATGAAGGTACAAGGACATGTGCACTTAGCTTAGAAACAGCAGGTATCATAAGTTGAGATTGTGTTGGTTTTTTTTTGTGTTGTTGTTGTTTTTTCACATGCTGTTGCATTCGAAAGTGGCATATCTGCCCCCACCCTTCCCCCCACCCANCACCCAAAAACAACGAACACAATACCTGTTCATTATTTTCACTCGACACAATGAATACACAAGTACAGCTGTCCCATTGAATACATACACGTAGGTTGGTGGCTTTCGGATGTTAATCAACGTATAACAACTATGGCCTTTACTCCAGATAATTTTGGATCTACCGATAGCAACTACGGATGCATGCTATCCGCCATCTCTAGTGAAGCAAAATCTGGATTGGACTGGAAACGGGCCACAGAGCATGCGGAATAGATAATACTTATATACGACCTTTATAGAGGTCTTATCTCCAAAGATGGCATACCACCTCTGAAGACACTTCCGAGAAATTAACACCTAACTCACCCACCATCCACCCACCCANCAACCCAAAAAAAAAAATCATATCGGGTTCACATTCCTCCCCTTGCGAATGTCGGCAGTAGGACCTCAGGGGCACAATAACGAGAGGGAAGGGTTAGGGTTCTTATAGTATACAATACTCTAATAGTCAAAGGAGTGGCAAACTCCAAGATGAAGCGATAAGATGTCTGACACGGGGTCATGTGGCGAGGGTGTATTGTTGATTGCAGGTACCCAGCGCTCCTAAAATTCACCCAAAAAAATACAAGCTCACTAATATCAGTATTCCTAAAAAAATATACTGTACATTACCAGAATAAGTCCTGTCATACGCCCGTATGTATACAGTATCTTAATTACATGTTGCTAACTACTACAGAGTAGTAACTAAATTCCATGGTTCACATCTTGATTCCCAGTATTCTATTGTTCTTAACGACTAAGATGTTTTATCATGATGACTTCCAGGAAAACATCCAAGTGTGTTCACCCGAGTCACGGAATACCTTGACTGGATCACCAACCCAAGTTAATTGAGCTGCTGATACCACTGGCGTCGATGCGCACTCATTGGATTCAGAATAAATAAATTCTTCATGAATCCATGCAGGAGAAGAGCTTTTGTGATCCATTCGTTTTATATATATATATATTTATTTATTTATTTATTTATGTGTACTGGGCTGAAAAAAAAATCCGCCCATTGACCTGTAAGCACACACAGAATTGTTTTCTTCACCTGCGATTTAAAGGGACAGAGATAGATATCTGCTTCACAGCCTTAAAAATCTGCATTATTATGTCATAAATATTCAACCTCTTTCATGTATCCTTAGCCCGAGTGTTTCCCAGAAAACACTGCTTGAAAGTTCTGATTTTTTACACCACGCAGGCCACCATAACTGACCTCCCCTTTAGCTTGGGGCAGAGGCCTGACGTCAAAGCGAGAGGCAAGTCAGCACTTGTTATGTGAAGACATTGGAAAACTATCCATGGTGCTAAGTTGTATGTTTTCCTTGTATGTAATGGACATAAGTCTTTTGTAGAGACTGTAAACAACTACCCGAATTTGATCGCAACGGATATAATCTTAGAAAAGGTAGGATACAGTATTTGACGAAAGGAGCATGCATTTGAACACTGTTTGGGTCCCTTTATTAATGTATGTTTAGCCTGTATGGTGGTTGTCGGCTGTATGGTTTAGTGAGCTCTCACTGGTCTATGGTTCTGACAATATAAAATTTTCATTTGCTTGAGGAGCACCTTCAGGTAATTGTTCACGGCGCACAACTGGACAGGATTTGATTGACAGTTAACCATTGTCTCTGTCAACGATTTCAATTCTGAGGAGCGGTGCTAGTTGCGTCATTAGTCATAAATCAACCTACAGGCTTTCAAGAGCATATAAAAAAAAAAGCGGGCACAACGACGCAAAAATCATATAGACATCCTTGTGTTGATCACAGATGACGATGGGAGCAGTCTGTCTAATACCCGTGAAACCTTTTGTAGTTTTGAAAGAAGGAACCGGTGTTCATGATCAGAGAGGAGAATGAGATGGCGCCTAGTACTAGTAAGACATGGGTAGGCACAATTCCAAAGACGGAAAGAGAGAAAGAAAGAGAGAGAGAGAGAGAGAGAGAAATACGTAGATAGAGAGAGCGCCCTCACTTTCGCATTTTGCTTCTCAACTCCCTCTCTCTCTCTCTCTCTCTCTNCTCTCTCTCTCTCTCTCTCTCTCTCTCTCTCTCTCTCCCCCCTCCCCATCCCCCACCCCCATCTTGCCCCTGCTGCTATGCTCAACATGGTATGCCAATGCAATGGTCCATTTCATTATCTCTTTGATCGTGAAGATTGTTTGTTCCTTTCCAAACTACAAAAGGTTTCACTAGTATACTTCAAATTATTCCCGTGGTCATCTCTGACCAACATAAGGATGTCAAACTGATTTCTGCGTCGTTGTGACAACTTTTTGACCCCACTCTTCATAGCATGTTGGCTGATTTATTATCAGTGATGCAACTAGCACCGCCCCGAAGCGCAGAAACATTGCCTGAGACAATCAAATCATATCTTACTCTGCGGTGTCTTAATGAGCTAACTTGCTTCTCATGCAAATGATAAGTTTGTGTTATAAGAATCGTAGGCCAATGAGAGCTCATTGAACAACATAGGCAAACTTTCCTCCTCCTGCCCCCCTGCCCCCCTAATGGCATAATAAAGCGACTCAAACTGTGCTTAGACGATGCTCTTTTTATCAGGTGTTTATCCTGTCTCTTGCAAGATTACAATGTGGCGATCATATTCTAGCAATTATTCTCCGTCTTTGCAAAAGAAGTTTGTCAATTATATACAAACAAGGCATGCAATTTAGCACCATGGGACGTTTTCTCACACTGAGTGCTTGATTTTCGCTTACCGAGTGTTGGCGTTCCTCTCGCTTTTTGACGTCATGCCTCTGTCCCGCGCTAAAGGGAATGCCAGTTATGATGGCCCGCACAGTGTGAAAATTCCGACTTTCAAACCGCATTTTCTCGGAAGTGTTCGGGCAAATGAAACATGTAAGGGTTTGAAATTTTATGAAAAAATAATGTGGATTTTTAAGGCAGTGAGCTATCCCTGTCCCTTTAAGGTACAACCAGTCCTGGTTTTGCCCAAATTTATCGTATACTGTAGATCTTTTGCAAGGGGACTGGTGTTCACCATAATTATGTGCGGACATGTTGCCACTGACAAGAGTTTCTTTCAGAACAAAGTTTTATAGGTGGAAATGAGATTTGGACTTTAGAGAGGAGAAGAAGGGTGGGGAGAGAGGGAGGATGGCTTTCAGTTTCATGGGCAGTAATGAGCTTTGGACTAAGGGGGGGGGGGGNGGGGGGGGGGGGGGGGGGGGGGGGGGGGGAGAGAGAGCGTAGCTTTCAGTTAAATGGGTTGAGATGAATTTTAGACTTTGTGGGACTATAAGGTTACAGACCTGTGATAGGATTTGACCCTTTTTTCCTCTATGGGCTATATTAACATTTTGAGCTGCCCTCTGAACCCAAAGTTTTAGCTTTCACCCAGACCCATACCAGATTGAAGCTCATTATGTGGCCCAAATTTTAAGACTTACCCAACCCTAGCAAGCCCATTGAAATTTTGAGCTTGGTTGCTATTTGTAAACAGACCCTACATTTTTCACTGGTCAATGCCAAACCCCTCCTCTTCCGCCTGAGCACACCCTTGAGCTGGCAGTTCCAGCCCAGGACTAAATAGTGCCTGGTAAAATAAAGTAAAATGGACACAGATTCCCATGATATCAAAATTCCCCCCCTGGAGCCCTTATTACTGGAAGCAGGGCATGCCAAAAGAGGGAAAAGGGGAGATGAAATATACCCCCTAAGTTGTAGGACCACAAAGTGAAAGTACAATTACAGGTCTGTAACCTATATGGTAGACGGCTGTTACGAATAAGGGATCCCTGTTCATATTGGCCCTGCGCTACTTCAAGATCTGTAGCAGTTCGTTTACTAAAGGCAGTCCGATTCCTTACACGCAGATGAACTGAAACTAAAACCCAAACTCATATTTTAATTCAGGTTTAGAATACCCCACGCTTTAATTAAGATGCAAATTATACGCGAATCCATTTTAGCAGTATTTTCTTTTCAACTCCAGCATTTCGAACCCATCCAGAATGAACAGACCATTGAAAGCATACCCTTCTCACAGTTCCTCGGACTTAGACGCCTTTGTTCTGATGATATTGATTTCGAGAACAAGCGCAACGACATGTCTGCCTTCTTCAGTAGGAGGGGTTATCCCCAGTATGTCTTGGCCAAAGCTGCCAACAAAATTCTGCCTATTTCTCGTAGAAAAGCTCATACTCCTAAAGCAAAAGACACTTTTCCCTCCCGACCCATCCTTTCTATTACGCTTCATCCTCACAATATTCCTGTCCAAAAAAATAGTTCAAAAGAATTGGACCATTTTTTCCAGCAGCAGCAACGTGGGCCATATTTTTTAAGAAAGACCTATGGTTGAATACAAAACAGGAAAAAAACCTTGGTGACATGCTTGTTCACTCCAAAATCAGTTCATCCACAGGCACGCATATTTCAACTCCTGGTACTTTGCCCTGTGGCAACTCCCGTGGTGCCTCATGTAACAACACCAACAACAGCAACATTCTCCAAGGCCCTAAATCCTCCTTTACCATCACACGTTCCTTCACATGCATATCATCTAACATCATTTACGCCCTGCAGTGTCGCTTGTGTGAAAAAATCTACACTGGTGAAACAGGGAGATCCTTGCAAACACGCTTCAATGTTAGACAGACGTTAGACATTATAGGGCAATACCAGTTGCTGCGCATTTTAACCTGCTGGGCCATTCTGTGTTACACATGTCGGTGATGGGCTTGTGGCTGGTCAGAGGAGACTCACGGGACAGACGACACATGGAAAGCTTGCTCATTACCAAGCTCGGCACACTGTCCCCTAGGGGTATTTACGAAAAACTATAAACAACATAAGGCTGGTTTCCTCACATTTCCTCAGCCTCTTCTTTCCTTTCCACTATGCAGTTCTCCTAGGCATCATATGCCTTCTCTAAGTCCTTTCCCACCACAGCCGTAATTTTTCTATTTATTATTTATTTTTTATTTCCTTTATTTTCTCTCTCTGTGTCAGTTTTTCTTCTATCTTGTAGTGGAGCTGTTTTTACTTTACATTCTTTTCTCGGCCGCTGGTCGCTGTGTTTTCCCAGAGCTGGTATTGTTTTATTTCACATAATAATATATATTTTTATATTCTGATGAAGGGCTTCGCCCGAAAGCTCAGTTTATTATACTTTTTATATATTCTTTTAATGTACTTGCATTAAAGAATTTTTACTTTCGGCCTCCCCTTTCCGCTTTTTTTGCTATATTTCTCACAGGCCCACAGTCCACTTTTGTGTTGATAATACTTAGTTCAACTTGGTCTCATTTTTCTTCGGTAATTTATACCCAGTACACCTATTCTCTTCACTATCTTTACATGTGTGGAAACTATTTTGGCTTGGGACTCCTGGATAACGTTAATGAGAGGTGTAAAACCTTATATAGCCAACAGTGAAAAAAACAAACCATTGGCATCTTCATACATAGAGGGAGGGAAGAGGAGGGCGAGTGGCTTTTAGTTCCACGAGTGGAGATGAATTTTAGATTCTGTGGACTATGAGGGAGAAGGCGACTCTATTAGTATTATGCAGCCACGAGCATACCTGCGGAAACTAACTACCGAGGATCAAACCCAAGCCCTCTCAGCTAACAAGGCGAACATAAAATTTAGATGTAAAACTAGACTATGAAAAATAAAACTAAACTGAAACTTTCTGACGACCTTTGGAGACGGTGCTATTGTTATGTGAAGAATTATCAAGGATGGACATAAAAACATTGGAAATCTGTTGTGACCAGAGTAGGTTCCATCCATACAATACTTCCAAATGGAATTAAAATTATAAATATGAAAAGTATTAGTTTTAAACTGTTCATCGTAGAATACATTTATGCTTGATTTTAATGAATCGCAGTAATTTTATAAAATAGACTCGTATCCTGCTCAAAATCCTATTTCCAGTTCCTTGTTGGTGAGCAGGGGCAACAAATATAGTGCCAGTGCAACCACAATCTCGACCATTGGGGCAGAAACCTGTCGAGCTCATGGCTATGGATGAGGGCAATTAAGGGTTGGCCCCATCTTGACTACCTACTTCCTTAGAGCACATACAAGCACTTTCTTGAGAAAAGGTTTCAATTATAACTCCCAAAACAATGAAGCATAATTGATTCTGCCTTTGTCAGCGAACAGATGATCATTCTGCTAAAAAATCTGCTGTTGCGTCGTGTCAGCGAACCCTAATGTGTCCAATAATTTGTCCCTGTTAATACTTTGCTTACCGGGTCTTTAGGACATTAATGTCTATAATTCCCAACTGTCTTCACTCCTGGCTCACAAAATCACAAGTACAAGTAATCCAAAAATAACTTGGATATTGGGATATTCACTTAGAAACCTAAGAACAAAAAAAAACACTCCTCAAAACACACGTAGCACTATTACACTGACAAACAAACTCAATATTGTGGTGACTTAGGCAAGAACGCTGTTTATACAACAATTTCAATAGTGGTCCTCTTCAGAATTGTTTTCTCAAAATTCAATTGTCATGTGGCTAATGATTCAACAAACTATAAAAGAAAGAAACTGTAACATACCATTGCCTGCTCAGTGTGTCTATTTAAGAGTGGCTGTCTCCTAAACATTTCGGCGATGATGCAGCCAACTGACCACACATCCACAGACCAGGTATATCCATCAGCCCCAAGGAGCAGTTCTGGACATCTGTATCATATTGTAACCATGTTTGGTGTGTATTTGTTTTGAGGACTGGGGAGAAAAAAAGCAATTTATGAGTTACTGATCAGCAATATGTATCTCTTTATAGGGAATATTGCTCAATCTCCATATACTCGCTTATGCTGCTCTGTCAGAGGGCTCTTCAATAGTGCCAGTCATTATCGACATTAACCATCTGGAAAGTTCTAGAGAAAGGATCTTCAACCTTTTGCAAGAAAGGATCACTTTTGTTTTAAACATCTTGTAAGACTAACAGCCACTTCCAGAGAATGGGTCCATTTTTCATCACAATTCAGGACACTAAATGAAATACTGTATGACTCTCTATGTCGTGACTTAAAATTAAATGGGCCACAATAAAATTTACTAGTCAATGACGACCATTGCCTGGGACTTTTTGAGGAGGCGTCGCTTCCTGTGCTGACCATGAGATATAGGAGGAAGCTAACAAGCATAAAAACTTAGAAACTGACAGTCCCAATGAAGGGGACATCTTTTAAGCGAGTATCGTTTGAAGTGCTAACAATCTAACATCCAAGGAGACCCGCAGCTTCTTTTTTCACCTCACTAAGAACTGCACTTTGTTCGGTCTGCATGGGATCACTGATTGAGGTTATCAGACACATGGCGAAGTCATTCCACCTCGTTTGCACTCTACCTTTCCACTGGTCTACAAAAAGTCATTCTCAAACGATATCTCATCTGCTTCAGTAAATTGCCCGCAATGAACCTGAAGCATCTTTATATGGTTTTCTCAGCTCTTCAACTACTATCTTTCCTATATATCTGTCTACGGGCTACTGTGTCCCAAAGACCCTGCTGAGTCATCCTCTGATGTTTCTCTTTTTGACTGGAAGTATGCGACTGACAGTCTTTAGCTAAGCTCATATGAAGGTTGTAAATGTTGTATGGATGGCAAAATCAACATACAGTACAAGTAGTGCATATTATAAACTCACTATCTCTGTGCATATCTCTCTGACTGGTCACTTTGTCACATCAAATTTGAATATTACCTGCACTTCCTAGAACCTTTCACTAACATAAGTTGGAATATAGACTATGTGAGTTGATGAAATTTTAAAAATTTAATTTGCATTTTTGTTTCAACTTTTGAATTCATGTGCCAGTTTCCCTCAAGATATTTTGAAAAATATTATGGAAATGTTAAGGAATAGAGGACATTTTAACTTCTACAAAACAGTGTAGACCAAAAATCTAATTAACAAGGTACCACTGGAATACTGACAGCGATAAACATTTGGACAAAGCAATTAGTAGACTAATACACAGCAAGATTTCACTTCTTCTGCTGTCCATACAAGAATCATTCAAGGATGTCAATGCCATGTGTAAACAAACCTGACGATTGTCATATGGCATAAAAACTAACTAAGTTTTATTTTAAACTGGAAAATGTCTGATATATCTTTTAATCGAGAAAGATCTATGTCAGTTTAAGCCATATCCACACCGGGACTATCCTTTCACTGGGAAAGTAAAGTTGCATTGTATTAAATGTTTTTTTGGTTTTAAAAAGAAACTCTCTCTATAAGACTGAGTGAAGAGGACGAAGATGAGTCTAGTTTCAAAGACACGCTTGAAAAGTCTGAAATAACAGAAATTATGACAGATCCCTGAATCATTCCATTCCTCTCAGGTACAGTATACTTAAAAAACTGTTTTGAATTGGAGGTACGGATAACTGCATGATCCTGCAGGGTCTAAAGTGACAACAAAAATCTTACACAGATCATACATTTCAATTACCACAAAGTCACCTGAACCTTCAAAATGAGTCAAATACTTACTTCTCAAAACAAGCCAGTCCAAAGTCTCCAATCTTGACAGTTCCATCAGATAGCATCAAAATATTGTCTAGTTTGAGGTCACGATGCATGATCCTTGAACTGAAAGAAATACAAAAATAGTAGGCAGGTAAGTTACCACAAAGTACAATAGATGTCTAAGCATCTGCTCAGATTTAAGTAATTTAATGTTATTCATATGACTACGACAAATCATGGATGTCAACAACCCAGAAATGTGATTCATGGACTCCACAACTCGACATTTTGTTAGTTCTCAGACTTGCTGAAAGTTACAATGTAAAGCTGAGAATTGTGTGTCAGTTGTCACTGGTTAGGACCTGCTTTCCATCCTTTGTTGATAAATCTGATGTGGACACATGATCAGAAAGGCTGTGTCATCTATTTCTTCTGTCCTGGTGCATTATGAGTGACTTCATTCTAAATGTCAACTTCATAAAATGATCAGAATAAAAAAAATCTTACAATCTGAACACATATGCAGCAGTAGTTATAATATCTTAATCTGAAAGTGAGGCCTCTTAATTATGCGTTTTAAAGCATGCTAGCTTTGTGGGTATCTTCCCACTGGGACTCTTGATTGGCTGGATTTGACTAACTCCCAAACTAATGATATTAATGATAAACTGGTAGCAGGCATGCTTTCTTTCTCATCACATATAAAGCTTCCTCCACTTCATTGCAGCCCACTTTATTGTAACTGCTGGTTTAATTGTAACATAATGACGATTTTTCTTTTAAATCACAGTGCATAATGCTGTGCCTCCAGTAATGTACGGTCAGCTGATAACGCCATTTTATTGTCTTGCTCTGCTTGTTGCTGCTGATATTTTCTTATATTGTCTTAGCTAGACTGGCCTGCACTTTTTTTCGATGGATAGGAAGTGCTCACTTTAAATGATGGCTGCATCACGCCATAGTAAACAGAACTGATTCCAAGCCATATAGGCTTAAACTTTAAAGTGCAGTATGCTTATTACATGAGAACTCATCAGCAAAGTTTCACTGTATATTATTGGCACAGTAGATAGCCAAGGCAGTTGACCAAAAAGATGTAGCTAAAAGCTGAAGCAAAAGCACAAAATCAATAAATTGCAATATTGAAGCATATTTATGATAGATACTCACCTGTGAACAAAATCAAGGCCTTGAAGAAGCTCACTGATTGACTTGATGACATCCAGACTCAGATTTATATTGGCATCCCTTATGATGTCATTCAATGAAGTGTGACACAACTCAAAAACTAGAATTGAATTCCCATTATCAAGATATCGAAAGTCCGAGACAGCAATGATGTTTCGATGTCTCAAAACTTTCAAGGTATCCACCTCACGCATCATAACATCCTTGGGGATCTGAAAATGAAAATCAGAATATTAGCAAAGATGAACCGTGACAAATACAGATGACATATAAAGAGCAAAAAGAAAAGATGTGACGGATCTATGAGATAACAAACGAAATGTAAAAGGTAAGAATAGGATACAGCAAAAGTCAGTCTAGTCATCATGAATTAGACTAAAAAAAAAAAAAAAGCTCTTATTTGGACGGATTCCAAAGTTTTACTGGAATTTCTGTGTTTTTATTGTATACTCACTCCACTTCACATTGGGGGGAGATCACTCAAGTATCTTTCACCAAATGGTTTTTCATTCACTAATCTGATGATAACCTGTAACATCATTCACCAAAGACCATCTCTGAAGTCACAGCTCCAGACAGTATTTTGATCTCTCTAGCATCTACAATGAGCATGGTTGTCAGTTTCTTCAATGTTATAAAAAATGAGGTGTCTACAATTCTAGTATATCTGCTTCACATACAGTGGTGGTGAGGAGGATAGAGTGTGCTCACCCCAATGTTCTTCATTTCGTGACATTTTGTTTGGCTGTTGCAAGTTTCCAAATAAAGCAACCCCTCTATGACATTATAAAAACAGCCAAAAATCAACTTAATCTGTGTCTCTATTTAGACGACCAACTGAACAGTAATTGTCAATTTCACTTTTGGCACAGATCCCTAGACCATTTTCTAAATTGCACGCATCGATTTTTTCCTCACATTTGGTTGTAAAGATTCATTATGACCCTGTAGTCAGTGCCATGGTTGATTTGGGCTGGATTGAAAAATGTATGTTTTCCTTTTTGCTGACAGTCAGTTGTAATTAATTCATTGTATGTCTGCACAAATTGGCATTTTGGGCATCTTTTTTTTCCTTTTTTTCCACCTTTACAGGAACAGGCACTCTTTACCATCTGAAATACTGTGCCCCTCTTTCCGCCCCCATCCCCCACCCCTCCAAATATGAATAAGTAGCCTAGACTGCTCGGTTTGGGTGTAACTGATTTCCACTGCAGGTGCAAAAAAAAAAAAAAATTTAGGTCAGTAGAAGAAACAGGAGGAGAAAAACAACCCAAACTGAAAAACACAGGAAGCAAAGATACGAGAAGAACTCTAGATAAAGATCAGCAGAGGAATCAAGAAAGAAGAGGAGATAAGGGAGTCTCAAGTCGAAGTGAAAATAGAATATACAGTAATAGAGAACACTAACTCCCTTTCGTGCCCGAATTGTCTTTATAGCTACTAGGTCTCCAGATATCATATCCTGGGCTTTAAATACTTTCCTGACAAAGAGAAAGATAAAGAATGTTCTTGATAATATACCAAAATCAACGTCTCTCAAGATCACAACACTAGTGTTAACCCTCTATATATTTTGCCCACAAAATTTACTGGACCAAGTTCTTTCATGAAGTGAGCATATGCATTCAAAAGCCAAATGCTGCATCTTTCACACTGTAATAGTTAATTAAATTATTCTCAATCGTCGCACGTTTAGAGGATTTCTACTCATGGATAACCTCTCTTGACTGCTTCACTACTGACAGGCAAAATCCAAGTAAAATGACATCTGAGCATTAGTTATTTTTTCCCTTACGCGATATGACCAATGAGAAACACTACTGATCCATGAAATTTTTCAGGGAGCTTTTGGTATAGATTCTCTATGTAGAGCATTGCACAGTAAGTGGAATAACAATGGAGGATCAACAATAGTTAGAGGCTACAGAAAATGGTTTGTCACAATCTTTAGACTAAGTTTGCATCTGATGAGCTTCTGACCACTTAACAGACACATCAGTGGTGCGTGACAGGAAAAACTCTCACCCCACTCATTCACCATGCAAAATTTTGACAAATAAATCAAATACTTGTTACTAAATATTCCAATCTTCAGCTCTGAGAAAGGATGAAAGTATTGTTCCATCACGACGGTGAATTCATACACCGTATAAATATGCTTATTTCATGGCAGGTGCTTAATATCAATCTTTGATTTGCACAAAGAAGCTGTACTGGGTGTCGAGCCTAGATCAACATGGCTTATCCTATATTATTTATTTCCATTCTGGTTACACATTTTTGGTCATTTTGACTTCAAAGAAGAATGATGGAATGACTATGCTGATGCTATATGCTAATCACTTAATTGGCTGTTTAGGCATACACTTTCCTCATGCTCATACATATTACATTAGAATCCGATATTAGGTATGCCCTTGGTATACTTATTATTGAGGTATACTTGGTGTACTTGTTAATACGTGCCTCATTAATGAAATGATATAATGATAATGAGTTCGTGCATATGAAATTCATAGTCACTAACACATCGAAGTTCCTCAATATGTAGGCCTACACATCAGGACATAATCAACCTTTATTTACTCTGATTAGAAAATGTTTTACAATGTTTGTTAGTATTACCTATTAATCAGCTACATGCGGGAGAGGAGGAAGGGAAAGGCAAGAATTTCGACTTCCTTATGTACTGTACAATGAAACCTCGATATTAAGTTCTGATATCAATAAGTATTACCTCTTTCTAAGTAAATTGTATGCTCGAATTCATAAGCCCTCGATAAATATAACTATACTTTTTTTTTCAACCACCAAGGGGCATATGATACAAGAACTTTTTAATGAAATGATAATTATAAAATTTTCAGTAACAAGGTAGGCCTGAGTATAGGTTCCAGCTTCTTATGCTAAGATTACACAGATCTATCCTTCCACTCCCCGAGTGAAGAAGTCAGTATATTGAGATACATCTATGGATTACACTGATTTCATGGTGACACCCTACGGCAGAATAGTTTGCTGCAAAAGATTTAGGTCATTAAAACAATTTTAGCACCAGGAACGTCATTATCTCCAAAATCAACATAGAGCTGATCATTAGCTTCGATATATGCATTTTGACCCCCAGCCTCGCCAGGTGGCCTCCGATTGATGACGTAGGCGGTTATTGGACCTAGAGCGCGCCGAGGTCAACGTGCAAGATCTGAAGAAGGAGGAAGTTTTAAAGAGTAAATATCGTGAAATAACAAATGCCCCTCAAAACACTTGCCTCACTATATTGATTCTGATTGCACTAATTAAAGTTTCGAATGATAACACTGAAATTAATGCACGCCATCTAAAGTGCTGATTTTGAACAAGTCAGTTAATTACACTTCCTATACATGTAATCTGTAATGGTATGTATGCGGTCTCCTCGCCCTCCTCCAAACTGTAGATTAAAATTAAGCAGTTTTAAGCAGGTAACAGTTTTCTAATGCGTTAGACCGGATGCCTTAGTGGGAGAACATAAAGGCGGCCGATTTATGTCACCTAACCAATATGCGCCGTAAGCTATAAGAATCAATCTAACAATTTCCACAACCGCACAGAGACACGGCCTACTCTCTGCGCCGATCTGCGGGATCGGTGGCAGCTTATTTTAAGAAATTTTGATTACTACTCACCGAAAGCCGCTGCTCGGAGTGCCCCGTCAGTGGGCCGTCACCGGATGTGTGACGTCATAGGACTGGACTGGGGACTTTTTCAACTGAGAAGTGTGCTGAAAATATGTGTCCTTTATGTTCTACCCTCGGAAAGATCGGCGCAGAGTGAGTATGTCACTGATACGCCGAAACATATTCGGTGGCCTCTCTGTGCGAGCCCTTAAGCACGACGCCGAAAGTACACAAAGACTGAGACTGGCCTTGCTAGCCCAACTAGGGTGAAAGTTTTGTCTTTCCTTGACGTCACTGATACATGTGTGAGCAGTCGGGAAGTGTGTTGTTAGGATCACGGGTGATCACTAGGAAACAATATTCAGGCAGTAGGTATTTAAGAATTACATTGCTGTGAAGTTAGCGTCCCTGGAGTGTAGTGGTAACACGTTCAGACTTGCAAGCTGAGAGACCCTGGTTTCAATTCCCAACAGGGACATGAAATTTCTAGTTAGATTTTTTTTCGGCCTTTTTTCTCATAATTGATCCTTCACAGTAATTTGGTAAAATCCCTGGTGACACACTTCCTTAAAATAATATGTAACATCTGAAAAATTATCCGGCTGAGCTTACATTCTCCCCTTTAATAATAATGAGAAGGAATACTGTACTATATTCCTTGCCACCCGGTTACACATTGGAGCGTCCTCTCTATTTAGTGGGTATGGTTATGGCCCGTGCCATCAGATAATAATATGTCAGCGAGTAGAACTTGTAGTGTGTAATTGATTAGCCTAGGCATGGCTTCATGGTGCGACTTTTGCGAGTTGTTTACGGGAGCAAATGTTTGCTTTTTAAGACTAGGCTTGTCTGTTTCATGCATGCTACCACATCTCCACTTAATGAAAATGTAGAGTGACCCTATGGTAAAAGAGCGACGATTCGCATATCCTACATGTAGGTTTACCCACCAAATTTCCACCCCTGCGCTGAGAAACAATTGTTGTTGTTGTTGTTGTTGTTGTTGTTCTTCTTCTTCTTCTTCTTCTTCTTCTTCTTCTTCTTCTTCTCCTTGTTGTTGTTGTTGTTGACGTTCTTCTTCTTCTTCTTCTTCTTCTTCTTCTTCTTCTTCTTCTTCTTCTTCTTCCATCTCCTCCTCCTCCTCCTCCTCTTCTTCTCCTCCTCTTCTTCTTCTTAATTATTTTTTTAAGAATTATGTGAGTTTTCCAGAACAGAAATGGAGCGCTTCCTGAGTTTCACGATAGAAACAGAAGTTTAAAAGAAATTAAATTCAGCAAAATACTATTAACACAACTGGTTTTATGTAAGTTGCCATCGAATAATGTATCATCATAAAAACAATAATTTTTACATGAATTATATATTTATATTATAATTATCGCTGGTGAAAAGAATACGAATAGTATGAAGTACGTGAAAGACGCCCTAAGTTACCATAATCTAGAGTTACGTCCCCATTATATCTGTCCAATGATCATTCGTTCTGATCGACTTCCGGTTTCCTTATGGTAAAGTAGGAAGGAACCATTCAGTTTAAGCTTGCATTCCGAGGTGGAAGGACGTGTTTTTCAACTTTCTATCCTCGAAACATGGCGACAGCAGCTAGTCAGCAGATACGGATTGACGATGATTGTCACCATTATGAGCTGAAACAGATGTTAGGTGAAGGTGCCTACGGGTAAGTCTTGGGGTTCAATACCGATCTTAAGATCTGGACTTGACTAAACTAGAATAAATCTTTTTAGACTAGACTAGACGTCTAGTCTAGATAAAACTGAGCTGGAAGCTAGTCTATTTCTTTGTTCAGTATTTTTGTAGTCTTAAAGTAGACTAGCTGCTGAGCACAAGGAAGATTGAACGTCCAGTAGAAAGCGTTTCTGTGGAAATTAGTTGAATTCATCAGTTCATAGACTAGTCTAGTATCCTGGTGGGACCAGTTTTCGCCGATCTAAGGATAAACAGCCGAAAATAACGCTTTTCTGCCAGGAAAAGTTATGGAAACTTGCTACATTATAAAGTAAGCAGAAGCCAATTTTCTAGCAGACCACATGAGTTGTATGTTGACAACACCTTCGGTTTGAAAAATAGGTCAGTTGACGCCATTGAGGTCACAGCCTCACCCCTGTCCCTAGTTTTCGCTGATCGCCGATACCGTCCACGGAAATTCATAAAACTACCGGATGAAATGAAGTTTTGAACTTCTGTTTGAACTATCAAACACAGGAACATCCACTGCATAACACCCATACCAAACCAAAAATATCAGAAATTTCTAAAATTTGCCCCATATTTCGCCTCCGAATGATAGACCTAGGTTATTCGTCGGTGGCAGAGTGTAGAGAACGCACCCCCGAACCTAGTCTAGACCGATGCTAAGTCTAGGCCTACTAACGAGGCATCCGAAATCAAAGCACAAAAGGTAAAAGAAAAGGGGAGTGGTTCCATAGCCTAGGCTTTCTGTTGTCTATTCTTAGCACAGTGACCTGAATTACCGCCCTCTGCCACTTGCGCTTGAAGATGACAAACGCCATAGGCTCCCCATAGGTCTATAGGCCTACTTAAAACACTATCAAGCGTGGTTAGGGAGAGGGATTTGATTTTAAGCTATTCCACCATCATTTTTTTCATTTCTGTTGATTTTTTTTAGTCAGGC
>JAWQUT010001123.1:46285-57182 GCA_033807755.1 Ellobium chinense | reverse complement strand
TGGGTGTGTGTGTGTGTGTGTGTGTGTGTGTGTGTGGTGTGTGTGTGTGTGTGTGTGTGTGTGTGTGTGAGAGAGAGAGAGAGATAGAGACAGATAGACAGACAGACAGTAAGTATTATGTAACTGTGTATAGGAGAGCAAATGACTATGTTTCTGTGTGCTGGTTAATGCTTCTATTTATGCTATTTGTTTATGTTCCCCAGTCCTCACTTACACACTCTTTTCCTTTTGATGCAGAGGATGACAAGAATAAAGACAATGATGACAATAGTCACTGTGACAGCATAAACGACCATCGAAACACAGTTGTCTTTACCTTCAGCTGAAAGAGACCAAAATTATTGTAAGATCAAAAATGCTTGACGCTGTAGTAAATAAATAGTTGTCACATCTCTTCAATGGTTGAAAAGATACTGCTTGTTTCGTTTATAGTGCAATATTATATTTCTTTCTACTTACCAGAAAATCAGATTAAGTTCTTTAAAAAATAGACCGTAGATATGTTTTATTCGTAATATTACGTAATGTTCTGTGGGAGGCCAGTGAATGAAAACATTCATTCATCTATTTATGGTAGCCAACTAGAACACGGAGATTCGTGCAGTTTTCTTTAAAATGAATAAATTAGAAAACAAAAAAATCTAGCGATCTTTGAAAACAGATCAAAGCCATCGAGTGCTCTCTGCGCTTCCTATAAGGAGATCTACACCTCACATTATTTTGGTTTGTCATCTATTCACTCACTGTTAATCATTACTCCAACGTACAAGTAAATTTGCTTATTCAAAATTTTAAATATATTATAAGTATGTTGTACATTTTGCATAACAAGTTACTGAAGCAAAGGATGGCAGTTTCACCCCCTCGTTTTGGCAAAGATTAAAGGCTTGGATCACAATCCTCTTCGCATCATTTGACTGAGGTTTCGTCATGTCGACTAGATAAGGATCGTCAGTAAAGAAATAGTAATAATATCATTTATACAGCGCCGATCTCTGTAGATACAGGCTCTGAGCGCTTTACTTAGAGAAATACATAAGATTATATAATATTCAGCCCACACACCCAAGCATACTGCATTCTGTACACATAGACCTATATATTACAAAACAGATGTATGATAAAGATTTGGTTCGCAGACTGTCATGGTCAATCAAAATATTGTTTGAACAAATGCGTTTTCAGAAGTTTCTTAAATCACTTAGATTATTTGCTTTACGAATATTTTTAGCCAGTTTATTCTAAACAAATGGTCCTGTGGAGGTAACAGCGCTTTCCCCATTTTTTTTCAAGTTTGCTTTTGGTACGCGGGGATAATAAGCATTTTCAAATCGTAAGCATCTAGTGGGTTTGTGCTCAGCTAACAGGTCCGATATGTATGCAGGCGAACTACCATTTATGGTCTTATAACAGAAAGTGGCAATCTTATACTCAATTCTGGCATTGACTGGTAACAGGTGAAGTAATTTTAAGAGAGGATCATTGGACGCTTGCCTAAGCTTCCTAAATATCAAACGGGCTTCTTTATTTTGAACTCTCCGTAATTTATTTTGTTCATCCTCTGTGACACCAGCCAGAAAAGAGTTGCAATAATCCAAACGAGACAATATTGATGCTATTACTAATCTTGTTGTGGCATTTTCAGTAAGATGTTGACTGATTCCACTTACTCTTTCCAGTCCAAGATATGCATTCTTAATCAGATTGTTTACATGGTGGGACATAGATAGTATGTTATCAAAATTTATTCCGAGTTTTTTGTTTTTTTTTTACTTTTTAGTTCAATCTTACCTGGTGGTTACCTATAGAAATTGATGGTACATTTACATTTTTCAATTTGGAGTCTGTTAAAATAAACATAACTTCTGTTTTGTTGTCATTCATCTTACGTTTGTTTACTCTCATCCACTTTTTGACTGTCTCTATACATAGTTCTGTATTTGTAATAAGGTCACTCACATACTGTAGCAGTGTGGGCATATAGATATGAGTATCGTCTCCATACAAATGGTACAGTGCAACAATACTTTAATAAGTGACCAAGAGGGTATGTATAAAGGGTGTACAAGATCGGCCTTAAAACAGAACCTTGAGAAACCTCAAAATTTAATTCCTGAAACTCGAATATCTTCCCATTAACCGTCACTGCCCGTTTACACTCAGAAACATATAACTCATTTTAATGAAAAGAATGAAAATGAAAATACGACTTTGTTTACCCCGTAGGGAAATTGTTTCAGAATGTTATACATCTCATTCATAATACAAACATATAACAATATACATCATACATATAAATACATACTATTACATTATGGAATACATAGCAAAGTCATTAGCTGGTGGTCAGCGGTGCAGCGCCCTGGTCCCCCCAGCTCTGAAGCCAGGTACTCATTTACACCTGAGTAGAGTGAGGAAATGGAAGTAAAGTGTCTTTCCCAAGGACACTACAACGTGAACCGCCCAGCTCGCGAGTCAAACACAGAAACTTTAGACTTGAAAGACTTCAGTTTCTGAGTACGACTTACAAATGGCACGACCACGCAGCCTCCCTAATATTGGTTTACATGTACGTGTAACCATCTGCAACATCAAAGGTGTTTACTGTCATGGAAATTATCAAAATGTCAACTTCACACATAATAAAGCACATACAGAATGGATAAAAGATCGTAGAATATGTTGCTAAATTAATATAATGATCTCCACCAGCCGCATATACCTTTCAAAGACAACTGTGCATATCGATATCTGTGGAATGCAGCAAGCTTTTTATGGAAAGCAGATCCACTTCCGTTCCAGAGATTAAAATTAATGATCGAGAAAGTTGTGAAGAGACAATACATGAACATTTCAAGAAGCCTACAGGACCTTTCATGAGCTGTTTGAGTACACATTGTCCATTCAGGAACCTTGTAATAAACAGAAGTTTAAGAATTCGTTATAAAAACATATTTCACAATGTATACATAATACATATTATTTTTTTATAGTCTATAAATTCTACATCAGTTTAGTACTAATTAAAATGTTTACCAAACCGGGCTTCTTCTACTAAATACCTATTTTATTTCAGTCTTTTTAAACATTATATTTTGACACAGACTAGATCTAGTTCACAATCAATAATTAATTAATCAGTTTGGACTCAGTGAGGCTGCGTATATTGTTACTTCGGTGGAAAACTGTTGCAACTCGAAAATATTAACTGAGTTACTGAGTGTGGTTACTTCATATAGTCTATAAAAAAACTATTCAAGTACATTTTTACAAACATTAGACTTACAACTGAACTTGAAAATTCATTCACTTACTTTCTCTATTATTATGGAGTAGAGCCCCAAACGCTCCTCTTGTTGAGCATCAAAAGCAAGTTTTGGCCCAAAACGTGGTTACAACAATTTTCCAGCGGGGCGACCATAAAATATAGAATAAAAGAAATCATCATTTAGGAACGCTTACGTGCACTTTGTCAGCCGGATTCTAAAGAGTTGCTGAATTTCAATTCGGCTCATCACCAGACATGCTGCTTCGATGGATGCATCCATTTCAGGATCACCTTTTAATCTAGATTCAGTAGCGTATAAGTCTGTTAAGTATAGTGCAACAATAGGTAAAGAAGTGCGTTCTTTTTTTTTTGCTTCAATACTATTTCCCTTTAGGTAAAATGAAAATGTTTTCAAGCAAAATTTCAGCTGTTTTTATAAAGACGTTAAAAAGAGTGTCCGGTATGTATTATTGATCATAATTAATAAGAACCCGTAAAAAAGTAGGGCAGTGAGTCGAATGAGGGAAATACAAGAGTGTGATGAAAGGAAGTGTTGGACTCGCTGGAAGAAACAGAATGTCAACCAGCATAGTTAGCTTGTTTGCCTTGAGACAGTTTTTAGCGTGAAGATAGGTAAACCTATGGACATGTCCTGAGTGCAGTGATGATGTTTCCTGCAACATGTAAAAAGTTGATTAATGGGTTAGTTCTTAGATTCTGTGTGCATAAGAATATTATATTTATACATATACAATGAGCCCAGGTAATCACAAGGCAGTATAGTTAAAACATTCTCATTCTCAGTACTTCCTTAAGTTACATCAAACAATGAAAAGGTGCGACAAACAAAAACAAAAAAAAAAAAGAAAAAGGTAAANGGGGGGGGGGGTCTGAGAGTGTCATCTTCAACTACATAATTGTCAGCAAATTGACTTTTAATTATGCAGTGAAATGTTTCGTGGCTTGTGAACGGTTTTGCAAAATTTAAATTGAAATCTGTTAATGCTTTTCTTTCTCCGCGAATTTTAATCAGATCCTGTTTCTTTTTGACAAAGACGTTTTCAGAATTTAAAAAGTGTATAGTCTTTTAAAAGCTACTGCTCAGAGTGTTGGAGTATAAAACGTTCATAAACAACCTTTGTATGACCAGTCTCTAAATCCTCTAGTCACTTTGTGTACACTATCTCAGTAATGAAGTAAAATAAACTGGTGTGCCAAGGCAAGTTACTTACCAGTTATACAATTATTGCCGGTATAACCATCTTGACATCCATCCAGACAGACTCCAGTTTCGGGGTGACACCATAACTTATCCTGAGAACCGGCACCCTTGCAAAATTCGCTACACGGTAAGCTGCAGTCAAGGCCATACTTTCCACGTTCACAGACTAGCAATAAGAATTAGAGAATGAACTCTATACTGACAAAACTAAAACAACTGGATCGATCGATCCATCCATCCATTCACCCACCCCATCCATCCATCCATCCATCCATCCATCCATCCATCCATCCATCCATTCATTCACCCACCCCATCCATCCATCCATCCATCCGTCCATCCATCCATCCATCCATCCATCCATCCATCCATCCATCCATCTTTTGTCCGTTCGTATGTTTGTCTGTTGGTCCATCACTCAATCTGTGTACCGTTCTCCCCTACCCACTCATATTTAGTTCCTCCATGTAATCATTCATTCATTGCAAAATATGGATTATACAAGAAATGAAAACAAAAAAGTATCACCGCGATAGATTGCCATAATATATGGAATGGGTTTATCGAAATTTTAGATGTCAAAAAAAACCGAAAACTTAACCTCTTAGCAACGCCATGTTTTAAAAATGAAATCATTACTTCACTCTAGGAATATATGCTTTTATAGGAAAAATGACGCATGGATACGCCAGAAACGATGTGGCAATGTTAACTTTAGACGTACGCCTCAAGTTGCTGAGTGGTTAGTCTTTGGGAGAAAAACGTTGGTTAAGAATGAGAATTTAAAAAAAAAATTTGATATAATAATAAAAAAAATTGGGTTGGTCATATTATTATGATTGTTCAACTACAACAAGTCATGTGGACGAGCACATGTAACGCCTATACATATCATTGCAAAGCAATACAACTGACATTTGACATGCGACCATATCATGCCAAGTTGATTGGCTCCCATAGCTTTTTGTTGTTCTTTTTCGATTATGGAGGCTTAATATTTTTTTTAAACTCATTCTTTTTTTTTAAAGCATCAGGTGATTGCCAGCTGTTGCTTATAATTTGCTGAATCAAAAGAAGGCTTACTTCCTTTGATCAGTGTCCACATATTTAGGTCGCACCACGATTTGTTGTCTGTCGTCAGAAAGACTATGCCCTGTATCAGAAATTCGCTGCTCTGGCTTAGCATTTATTAAGCAGTTATCATCTTGTCACTAATGACTCACCAGAAGAACAGTTCGCTCCCCGGTAACCAGGTAAACATCCATGAAGACAATGACCATCTTTGTAGCTGCAAGGTGACTCCTCCCCTGGTGTGTTGATTTCCTTACAGAACTCACTACAGTTGGATGTACAACCTAGGCCGTATTTTCCAACTTCACACACTGTAAAGCCAGCCCGTGGAGCAACAAAAAAAAAGTTTAACAAGTTTATTAACGATGCCCAGGTTATGCTTGACGGTATATGGTGAAACAGTACATCATCACAGAATTAAAAGTACAAAAACATCGTGTTTTATCCTGTTAGTACTTCTTTCTTTCTTTCTCTCTTTTTTTCCTTCTTTCTTTCTTTCTTTTTTTTCTTTATGTATTAATTTATTTATTTGTTGTTGTCATGAAAATGAAAATATTATGTTGATCAAAGTATTGTAGCTGCCCAGACAATACATAAATCATATTGTAGTAAAGCTTAGGAGACTAGTTCACATAACACCTTCTATCATTATCTATCTATCATTCTTTCTTTCTTTGTTCTTCTCTCCCTCTCTTCGGTATCACTTTCTTTCTCTGTATAAAAAGATGCGCCCCTCACTGCTAGATTTACTCTTCTCACTTTTTCATCTCCCACAATAATGTTTTCCTTTCAAAATGCCATGGTCAAAAGCAGCCAGCTGGTCAACCAGTGCTGTATTATGCCAGTGTCGGAGTAACTTTACAGCTAAAGTAACATATACTACGGGGCTCCACATTTTCGAGGACCCTGCACTATATACTTTATATACTAGTTGTGAAATGGAGAATCTTAGGCCAAATTTCTTGTTTGCGACATTTTCTTGGCTAGATTTGTGACCGTACTACAAACAAACAAACAAAAAATTACCCACGAGGTGTAATTTGGATCTCCCTTTTCCCCCCAAAAATGTTAATACCATGATTACCGAATGAATCGAAAGCACAATTTCTCTGAGAAAACTACAGTTATTCTCTCTCTCTCTCTCTCTCTCTCTCTCTCTCTCTCTCTCTCTCTCTCTCTCTCTCTCCACTGCGACAGGCCCTACACCTTTTTATCAGCCCAAGATCTCGCGGACTCTAAATCTGCTATTGATGCCTTCGGCCATGCACTTTTCTGCCTATTAATGCATTTGCTCTTTATGAATTATTTTTGTTTCTTTTTATTGTCAATCGTCAATCACATTCACATACACCATGTAATATCCATTCATTGACACATAGCCACTCCCTAGGATTGATAAAATCAAGTTTGATACTGAAGTATTTACGACTACTTTTAGTATAGAGCTTTAGGTAAACAAGAGTCTTTATACGATCGTAAATCATTTCAAATATTCCTTATTGTATAGATTTCAGGAACATACTAAATCGAACGCCAGCTTTATTTTAATGATATCGATCTGCATAATGCATGTCTGGTAGGGCCTGCTGTTGTCAGCAGGTGTAGAGTCTATTTTTATTTGTTCATGTTTCAACTCAAATATCAGAACAAACAGCGGGTGAAAAGTTATTGCAGTTCTAGTAACCAAGGGAGTCACGTGGTATGCTTATGTCTATCCCCGGTAACTAGAAACATATGGGATATAGGTGGGGCAATAATAGTCTGACGCCTTTCTGCAAACATCCGTACTTCATTTGCAAGAGTATGATTATTCTTTCTCTCTCTCACTCTCTCGCTCTCTCACACACACACATACAAACACACACACACACACACACACACAACACACACAACACACCCACACCCACACAAATATTTAAGTCAAGGAAGTTGAATGGGGTACAAAGGAATTCCAACATCTTTCTGTGCGAGATCTCTGGGAAAGCGAGATCGATGAATATGTTGAAAGTTTATGAAGAGCATTTTGTTAACATCCAGATCCTTTAAACTAAAACAAACAAACAAAAAAGTTCAGACACACAGAGCGTCTACCATGGATCTCCTTGACCGTGTTTTGCCGAGGTAAGCTCCGCAAAGTATGAAATTCAAGTCTAAGCAGTCTTTGCCGCCATTTCAAGCGCTGATGGTATTTAGATTTGGAGACAACTGGTCTTGGCATGCCAAAGTTCGACATAAAACAGCCAGAAATGACAAAAACAACACTAGGTGGTGACACAAAACTTGAATGTGCAAACTACATTTTGAACTTTGAATAGTCCATGTGCATTGGGCTACAGAGTGTTCCATCGAGCTTTCAAAGATGTATGACAAAGTAGTGAAAACTATGGGAGTATTTTTCTGTTACCAGAAAATGCGAATATAATATGCTAGATCATAACGGAAACACTAGCCTTTAAGTTACCCTACGAGTGTGTGATAGGCTGTTGTTGTGTTTTGAAGCCATTGTGAAATATCAAGAGAATTTATCAAGCCTTAAGTCACCTATAGTAGGAACAGTTTATTATTGAATCCCCTCCCCCACCCTCCTTTCAAATCCCTATCCAAAGTTTTTCGCTAAACGAAGGATACCATTGTATTGATCCCTCTCCCCCTTCCCCTCGCCACCCCGGGGCAAAAAAACAAAAAAAAACTCTAGCCCACCTCGTCAGTTTCATTGCCTACCGATTAACCTTCTCCAGTTCAAACGATGCTGCTGAAAAAATGCAAATTAATCAAGAACGTTTTAAATCTGTTCATCTGCAAACACTGCAATTTGTTTATTCTTCACTTGGAAAACCTTTAACAGTATAGTCTAGATTTACATAAACTTTGTCTCCCCTCCCTCATATCGATACATCCAGGTTTGAATACCTTGAATTAGTTCACTGCAACCGATTCATATCAGTTGAAGGCAGGGTTTGGATAAATTATTTTCCCATTTTTATAGTTTCAGCCAAACATAATGGTCCTGTTGGAGTGCAATATCGAGATATATCAATACTTGTATTTCACGCTTGTGGGTATTGCACCGAAGCAGCAGTTTGCCACGAGATTGAACGAAGTGTAAAGTTTGCATTAATACAGTATTATATCTTTTGTCTTAAAATTTATTAAGCGCATTTGTGCATTGAACCGAAGTTCTTAATATTAATACTAGACTTCTGCGCTTACCTGTCGTATTATTAGTTACTGAACGAAGCAGGCCTGACGAACGTAAACTAATGAATTCAAAGTTGTTGAAACTTTCACAAGAAGTTTCCATTGCAGGCATATATCGATTCGGCTAACACTTATGTTGAAATGGACCAAAAAAAAAAAAAAAAACCAAATTGGCAGTTACACCTGGCATAGAAATTACATAATGTACATCTCAAATGGACTGCTCAAGTAAGTGGCTCTGTCTTCAACCCTGGTTGTGAAGTTTCTAGAGTCCTAAATTTTGAAATTTATAAATCTATTTAACTGGCACTAGTGACAATATCTCTGATTACTCCTATGTTGTTTTTCATTTTTTTAAAAAAATAAAATGTTGACAAACTGGCAAACACCTGACAATGTAAGTATAGTAATCAATGATTACGGTAACACCATGTAAAATAAACTCCCGGAAAATTACGGTAACAACAATGTAAATCTCTGGTGCTGTTGCACAGGCAGCAAAATGGTTTATTATATTATGAATTAATCGCTGACACATACAAGTATTCATAATCCATGTGTAACCGGGTGGAAAGGCAAATACAGCATAGTATTCTTTCTCTTATATTTAAGGGGGAGCAAGGTAAGCTTAGTCTGATATTTTTCAGATGTTACATATTATTTTAAGGAAGTGTGTCACCAGGGATTTTACCAAATTACTGTGAATGATCAATTTTGAGAAGAAGGGCCGAAAAAACCTACTCTAGAAAATTTCCGTCCCTGCTGGGGTTCGAACCAGGGTCTCTCAGCTTGCAAGTCCGAGCGTGTTACCACTACACTACAGGGACGCCAACTTCACAGCAATTTAATTCTTAAATACCTAGACTACTGCCTGAATCAGTCCCTAACTTCCACGTGCGAATCTAGTGTTCACCCGGTGACCCTAACACACTTTCCAACTGCTCACACATGGCAACACCAAAGAGATACCACTGAGTGAAATCGATACAGTTTGGTGGTTCTAATAAAAAAAAACAACTCTGAAATTTACAGTGAAAACAGTCTGAAATCCCTGTATCTTACTGTAGTGTTACATCATCAGTAAAAAAACAATTTAAGAAGTAATAGCTGACTCTTAATAGACTAGTAAAATAGTAATAAAAAAATGTCCATGGCAACACTAAAGAGGTATCAATATCAATAACAATAATACATGTAATAACAATACGTTTATTCAGCTCAGAGAGTGGAACAGTCACAGTTAAGTGACTCTAATTCAGAGTTTCTGAAAACTGCAACTGCAACTGTAATGTGTACTTTTCTGGTATACCATGATTGAAGGATTTCTAAGGGAAGAGGAACTAAGTACTGTAATATCAGACATGCCCTATAAAAGACAGGAAATGATTTTACATCTCAGGAAAGCTACGCTATACAAAAACGCTATACCACATTTGAAACTAGGAGGACATTATTTTACATCTGCCTTTCAGTCAAGTACAGGATACAGTATACATGAAGAGTTGGTGGTGCCTTCATTCCAAAACACACAAAAAAGTAAAGCAGTTAATGATCAGGTGTTCTACTGTTCTCTTGCTATATCCACCACATATTTTTTTTTTCTCTCTAGATCTCTTTGTTTGTTTCTGTCAAATAGCCTATGTATAATCCCGGCCCCCCTTATTTTTCCCGTTTGTAGGGTTTAGTGAGTTCTTATTAATCTACATCCCACGATTCTGGCAATATAAAATTACTGTTTACTTGAGAAGTACTATGAAATAATGCATACGCCACACAAAGCATAACCATTGTCTCAAGCAGTGTTCTCTGCTCCTGGAGGCTGTTCTGGTTGCGTCACTCTAGTTATAAATCAATACGCACTCTTTCAAGAGCCGGTCAAAAAGCAGGCACATCAATGCTAAAATTACTTTTGGCACCCATGTGTTGGTCAGAGATGACCACGGGAGCATTTTGTAGAATAACAGTGAAACTTATTGTTGTTCTGAAAGAAGGAACTGGTCTTCACGATCACAGATGGGAATGCGGTGAACACAATTCCAAGAATAAAGGGTGAAAGAGACAGAGAGTGAGTGAGAGAGAGAAAGAGAACGAGAGAGAGAGAGAGAGAGAGAGGAGAGGGGGAGGGAACCAGCCAAGTT
>JAWQUT010001123.1:16296-28259 GCA_033807755.1 Ellobium chinense | reverse complement strand
ATATGATCTTTTTCACTCGTTTCTGGCTACTTTGGTAATTAATATCCTACACACGATTCAGCGAACGTAATCTTACCAATGGTCATAACTACATCGGAACCGTTCTTTGCATTCAGAGTTGATGACAGTGGTCTAGTGGAATGTCTTCTTCATCTATAGAGATAGTCAATCGGAAAGAAGCCATGAAACTATGCAGAATAATATATGACATTGTGGTAGGGTCTATATCTAGCAGGATAAGAAGAAGGAGGTTACAGCTGGTGTGGTGATCCTCTAAGAAGTAAAGAGGAATCTCTACATAATTAGAAACTTTTATAGACCGGTACTGAACGCTGTACGGTGAACTTCATTAGTACCCACTGGTGTAAGGATAAAAATGGCGAGTCTTTCCCTCCCCTTAGAACACAGAAATGAATTGTAAAGTTTTCTCTTTCTTTCTTTCTGTCTGTCTGTCTCTCTTCCTCTCTTTCTCTCTCTCTCTCTCTCTCTCTCTCTCTCTCTCTCTCACACACACACACACACACACACACACACACACACACACACACACACACACACACACACACACACACACACACAAACACACGCATAAGTGAGGTGATCGTTTCTGCCGGAATGTCCGTGCGAGAAAAATATTTCAAAGACCAGAGTCAGTGTTCGCCAACCAATGGCGGATCTAAAAAGAGGCATCACCTGTCTCTCCTTCATTATATCTATTTCCTACTGGCCTGTTCCCGCAAAATGTGTGGCTAGCATTCAATGGATTTTTCTATGCTGCACTTGTAAGCATGTACTAAAATTTGCAAAATGAATGCATAAAAAAAAAATTAACTCAAAGCAAAAACAAGTAACAACAACAACAGCAGCAGCGACAGCAGCTGCAGCAACAACAACAACAACAACAACAACAACAACAACGACGACGACGACGACGACGACAACAACAACAACAACAAAAATAACAACAGCAACAACAAGAGTTGTTAGGTCAGTTTTTGAACCTTAAAACTTCCAATGGAAAAAGCCAATTTTAGATGGAACATGTCTACAACACTTCAGACCAGCCAGTGAGACAACTGTGTTCAGTGAGATCTTGAAACTTATTTATTTATAACACATGTTATTCTTATTAAGCCGTCACTGACTAGTATCACCAAGCTATACATGACTCAAGGAGCTCAGTCTTACACTGGGGATATCTACATGGAAACTCAGCTACTCAACCAGTGGATTTATAATATTATTGTGGGTTTTTTTTTTGTCCGCATCTTATTCTATCTCTCATGCTCCGAAAGTCTACAACTAAACTGATTACCCGACCCACATTTACCTTCTTCCTGTGGATTCTTTCGGGATTGACGGCTTTTAATGAGTCCAGCTGTTCAGAAGAAAATCATATTATTAGAATAAGTGACACAATAAAGAAGGAATTCACGATTTTCCACTCATTCATTATCTGCTCGGAGTGCCACCACTGTTTAATCAGTTTCCCATCTACAACACAATCATGAACTGTCTCCCATGTCCCTTTCCCTATTCCTTTCATCTCAAACACCATAAATACCACAGAGAATTTAATTTTTCCTTCCGTCTTCATTCTGTCTCTTTTTTTGTAGCGAGTGAGTAAGAATGCATTAACTGTCTGTGTGTCATTATGCATGCTCGAGTTGTCATGACCTTTTTCTGTGTGAATCTATTATAGATATCTCGTGTTTGTGATGTGTGTGTGTGTGTGTGTGTGTGTGTGTGTGTGTTGTGTGTGTGTGTGTGTGTGTGTGTGTGTGTGTGTGTGTGTGTGTGTGTGAGAAAGAGAAAAAAAGAGAGTGAGAGAAAGAGACAGAGAAAGAGAGAACAAACGAGAGAAAGAAACAAAGAGACAGAAAGAGAGAAAGAGAAAGAGATAGAAAGAGAGCTATAGAAACACTGTGTTATGTGTGTATAAGAGAAGGTGTGTATTTTTCTGTCTGTGTGATTAATGCCTCTATTACAATAATGAGTGTATGTCATGTTTCCACGCTCTTTGGTCCTCACTTACTCTTCACTCCTTTTCGTTTGCGGTGGAGGATGTAGAGGATGAGGCTGAAAACACCAATGATGACACAGGCGAGAGAACAGCCAACACCGACGCTTAGAGTAACAGTGGTATAGTCGTATTCACCTGAAAGGGACAAAAAATACTGCATGATCACGTGTAAGTCTATGAGCATGATCCAAAATGTGTGAGCCCTGTGTAAGATTATATATATATATAACTAATCAAAGCATCCGCAAATTTGCGAAGCAAACGACCACATCACAGATTATTATACAACATTTACAATGCTCCATCTTTTGATAAGCACTGTGTTCAAACACGTCTTTGTATGTAAACATATCCGTTAGGCTAAGAAAGAGAAGGAAACAAAAATAACAAGCTGAACGATTTTTCTTGATGCCAACCTCTTTAAAACCCCGAGTGCAGTGATGATGTTTCCAGCAACATGTAACAATTTCATTGACTTGTTAATACTTAGATTTCTGCATGCATAAACTATAATACAGTACTAGTCCTTAACACAAACGCAATTAGCCCAGACTGTCATGAGGCAACATGGTTAGAATCATTCACAATACTTTGTTATGCTACAACAAACAGTGGTACAAGGAGATCATAAAGTCTGAATAAAGTCATCTACAGTTAGATTCTTGTTGCATGCGAAATTGTCATTAGAAATCTAATTCTATTCAGTGACGTGTGAACTAGTTCTGCAAAATCTACATTAAAATCTGTTGATATTTCTCCGTCCTTGCCAACATCAGTTCCAAGGTGAATAATAGTACCTCTATCATAAAGTCAGACATGTTTACTTTTTGAACGACTATTGCTCAGAGTGTTGCAGTGCACATTGTTTATGATAAATAATTACTCTTTGTATAACCAATTCCCAATCCCCAGTCGATTTGGTGTTATTTATGTATAAAAAATGGTGTGTCAGTACAAAGACATGTAAACGGGATAATCACGGAATAGGACCGATCTTGTAGCTAAACCAATGACTAAATGAACTGCATCAATGCAAGTGCGGTCCTGTCCCAGGAGATAGCCATGTAAACTTACCAGTGTATGTTGTACAATACTTGCCAGTGTAACCATCCTGACATCCATCAACACAGATCCCGCTTTTGGGGTGACACCATGACTTATCCACAGAACCGTAATTCTTGCAAACTGCGCTGCATGTTAAACTGCAGTCAGGACCATACCTTCCGTGTCCACAGACTAGCAGTCGGAATTAAATAAAAAAAAATGCATTGTCAAAATTGTAACTCTTGAATTCATCCATCCATCCATCCATCCATCCGTCCATCTATCCATCCATCCATCCATCCATCCATCCATCCATCCATCCATCCATCCATCCATCTTTTCTTTTCCGTTCATATGTTTCTCTACCGGTCCATCGATCAGTCTATGTTTTCATACATTCAACATACATACATATTTCCTCCATGTAATCAATCCATTTACTGCAAGAACTGGACTGTACAAGAAATGTACCTAAAATAGATTGTCTTAACTTTCTTCACAATTTTTGATGAAAATATTAACAAACCCCTTCACCACTTTTTTTTTTCTTAAACATGAACTCGTATTTCGGAATAGCTCATTTTATACCACAGAAGGAAAAAAAAAATGGATACACCAGTAACAATATTATGGTAATGCTAACTTCTGAATGTTAATGTGTAAATCACTCCGTAAATCATGCTGTACTGTCAGTCAGTGAAAACGCATCAGTCATTCCATGAAAGATTACACATACAAATAACAGCAACCGCGCACACACCTTGGTGAGAACGAATGATGCCATTATCAAAACTTTTCTTGAGAGAAAAGCAACGTGTACAAACCTATGCATTTTAACTGAGGAGCAATATTTAATGAGGTTAGGATGAAGAATTCATTATAATATATGTATATTACACACAAATAAAGCCACCTACAAATAATGAAATCTGATATTATGCCACCAATTTCGTAAATGCTGACTTGCTTTATATTTATTTCAATACTACACGTAATATATTGTGACCACAATAAGCCACGCCAAGCTTTGTTGTTTGTCATCAATAAGCCGATGCCTCGTATCAGAAACTCGCAGCTCAAATATAGCATGCACATTCGACGACTGAGCGTTGTTACTAGATACAACTATTATAATTTAGCAGTTATTCATTTGTCACTAATCACTCACCAGAAGAACAGTTCGCTCCCCGGTAACCAGGCAAACATCCATGAAGACAATGACCGTCTTTGTAGCTGCAAGGCGACTCCTCCCCTGGTGTGTTGATTACCTTACAGAACTCACTACAGCTGGATGAACAACCTAGGCCGTATTTTCCAGCTCCACATACTGCAAAGGCAAACCCGTGAAATAAAGACAAAAATAAAAAACACAAAAAAGTTGTTTTGTTTTTTTAATACAAAAACGTTTCCGCTTCGATACCTCATGCTTTTCATGAACCAATTAGCCTATACTTAAAAATGGGTCCTTATAGAGAAAACAGGGGCGTATGGATACTTCAGAAGCGATACGGTAATACTAATTTCTGGACGTACTGGACGTCATAAGTAATGGAGGGCTAATATATAATATAGAAAAGAAAACGCATCTTTTCTACTGAATATTTTTTAAAAAACTGTTCTAATAATGATAAAACTGGTACGGTCAAACTATGTTGATTGTCCAGCTCTTTTACCTAATCCATAATCAGCATACTGTAGTAATTCTTAATGGCTAGTAATTTAACCCCTATGCATGTTATTAAAAAGCCATTCACAATTATGAAACACCGATTTGCATGGAGGCCATTTTTTTAATATTAATTTTTGTTTTTGTCTTTTAATATAGAGAGACGTACAATACATATTTTGAAACTAATTCTTCTTTGCAAAGCTTCAAGTAACTGCCAGCTTTATTTTGATTTACATGGTTCAAAAGTTGCCTTACTTTCCTTTTACAAGATCATGTCACGCCTTGTTGTCTCTTGTCAGTGGACCTATAATATTATTAATTCGCTGTTCGACCATAGCATGCACATTCAAGGAATGCATGCTGTTGCTAATTATATTAATTATGTTTTGTAAGTAGTTATATTTTTGTCACTAGTCACTCACCAGAAGAACAGTTCGCTCCCCGGTAACCAGGTAAACAACCATGAAGACAATGACCGTCTTTGTAGTTGCAAGGTGACTCCTTCCCTGATGTGTTCATTTCCTTACAGAACTCACTACAGCTGGATGAACAACCTAGGCCGTATTTTCCAGCTTCACATACTGTTACGAACAAACACCTGAAACTAAAACACACACAGACACACAGACACAGCCAGCCCCCCCCCCNCACCCCCCCCCCCACACACACACACACGCACACACACACACACACACTCACGCCTAAGAATCGTACTTTCACCCAGAAACAAGGAGGTAAGAAGTACGAGGATGGATCAAAAAGTCTTTTGTCTGACAATGAAGGCGTGAAGATAGAAGTTAATTTTTTCACTAAAGATATTTATTTTTTTTTTTACAGTCTCCATCCAAAAGGACACATTTCTCCTGTTTGTGGATGACCTTCAAAAGACCGCCAGAATAGAAAGTCCCTACTTTGATTGTGAAACCGCGCTTCATTTTCACTTTTCACTTCATTTTCTGTGTCAAAATGTCGTCCTTTGAGATGTTTCTTTAGAGAAGGAAACAAGAAAAGTCACAAGGAGCCAGATCTGGAAAGTATGCCGGGTGTGGTAGATATTTGTAGCTACACGTTCCCGCAGTGGATGTTGCCGCTCTGTGTGCGAGCGCATTGTCTTAGAGGAGAAGGACGCATTTTCGAGGTTTCCTCGCCTTTTCTCTTTGAGAGATGACTTCAGTTTATGAAGCAAGCTGGAGTAATAGTCTCCAATAATGGTTCTATTCTTTGGGAGATAGTCAGTGAGTATGATGCCTTCTTGATCTAAAACACAGACTGCATGACCTCCTCTTTTTCTTTGGTATAGGTGAAGAAAGGGTCATCCTTTGTTCAGACTGGCATTTCATGTCAGGATCAAAAAGAAACACCTATGTTTCGTCCATGGTCACCAGTCTCTTGAAGACATTAGTTTGTTTACAATACAACTTGAGCAGCTTTTGACTGAATCGTTTTCGTTCCTTCTTTATATCAGGAGTGAGAAGGCGTGGCACCCATCTCGCAGAAACTTTCATCATATTCACGTCCTTATGAAGAATGTTCTCCACAGATCCATAAGAGAGACCTGTTTTCTTCACAATGTCTCGAACATTTACCCTCCTATCTTCCTCACTATCCACACATTTTGTTCTGTCACAGCAGACACTGGACGATCAGATCTTGACTCATCTTCAACACGCCAATGCCCACACTTAAACTTTCTTGCCCAGTAGGTTATCACCTGACACGATGGGCATTTCTCTTTGTAAATGGCAGACATTTTGTCAAATATTCTCTGTGGAGTGTTCCCATCAAGATGCAAGAACTTTTATTACGGATCGCACTTCGTGTTTCTCCATCTTCAGGTGATGTTGTCTGCTGAAAATGATTGCTTTTCAAGTGATAGGTCAGTCTGTACAAGGATGGTGCACTTTATAGTGCTCTAGAAGAAAAACCGCTTATCGAAATTGCCCTAATTTTTGAGCACCTTCCTGTCTATGAGTCATGTACTGTATGTGTGAATTTTAAGGCTCTAGGATTATTCATTCATAGTCAGACATTTTTTTAATCAACCTTCGTATAAATCACAATGAAACGTAACAAACACATTTCTGCAATGCGGGCACATCATTAGCGATAACATCTAGAATATTATATCTAACTTTTAAAACAATTATTTAAAATTGTTGTCTGGGATTGCTGACTGTCCGATAGTGCTCGGACGTTTCGTGTCTATAATGTGAGAAGGGTGACGTGAGAAGAGTTTTTTTTCTTTCGTTTTCAAGATAAGCTCCAGTAATATTAATTAGCTCTTGTTGTTGTTGTTGTTGTTGTTGTTGTTGGTAGTGGTGGTGGTGGTGCTGCTGCTGCTGCTGTTGTTGTTGTTGTCGCAGCAATAGTAGCAGCAGTAAGAGAGGTAATGAGAGGTAATGGGAGTGGTTGTTGTTTTGTTGTTGTAACGCAAGATCAGTAGTGATAGCAACATTGGTTGTAGGTTTTACTGTAACTCACCTTTTTGAACGGTCAGTTTCATTTGTCCTTGTGATGCAGAGTATGGATTAGGTCTGAACGTACATGTGTATATTCCAGCATCACTTGATGTGAACGACTTGAAATTCAGACGACTGTAAATAGTGAACGTGCCATTCCAGTTGTCTTCGGTTTTATCCTCTCTGAAATCAAACCATGAAGAAGGGAATTTAGATGAGCAAAAATTAAAACAGAGAGAGAGAATGTCAAACATCAATCCAAGCTGGCTCCTCACCGAAAGCTGTTTTATGTATCTGGCAGCAAATTCCTCGAGAAAAAAATTCATACGTTTTCCCAAGAAGATCGTTAGTAATATCTTGATGCATGTTAATCTATTATGGTTTAAACTTTAGGACTTCGATGAGAACTTATCAAAAGCAAACCAAACGGAAAATCATATTCTTTAGCAAGACAGGATGAATCTAGGGTAACTGGGTTAATAGATGACATTGTCGTTGAACCATGCACTTTTGTAAACTTCTAGATCCTTTATATAAAATCCAGATTTAGTGTAATCTCTAAACAGTACCCAACCCGCTACCCTGAAAGGGAATTCCCTATTCTCTTGGGTTTCTGGGCAGTCTTTAAAGGGATGACGTAGGAAGTGTCGGGCCATTCTTTCGGTCTCGTGGTGTTCGCAGTGTTAGACAAATGTTGGTCCTTTGGCACAAAAGGGAAATTCATTGAATGACCAGCTACATTTTATATTAAGGTTTCTCTGTGTTACAAAAATGGAAACGGCTTGTAAATAGGACACTCTCTTGCTCGGAGGGCGAGGCAACAGAAGATCTTCACAGGAAGATACCCCCATCTGGCAAGTGTCTCGGCCATTTCACTTCCTGCACTCTAAGGGGCCTGGGCCACACTTGGGTCATGACTCCCAAATGTCCTTCTGATGATTTTTTTTCCCGCCTTGGACGGGATTTGAACCCGCAACATCCAGTTCCTTAATTCATTGTTTCATATCATCTCTGCCACCATGACGCCATAGCGAAAGATGCATTCTAGGTATATTTAACCTTACTGTGCATTAATCCACTATTCGCTGCGTTTGGTCAATATCCATGCTGAGCTCTTTTCCGCAGTCTCTGCCAGATCCTTCAGAATGCGTGATCGTGCCCGTCCTCGTATTCCGAGCAAATTGGGGTGGGTCAAATACTGAGGGGTTCACCATAGCCACTGTCTTTATTTCCACAGCCATTACTCGTGTCGCTATTCTTGCTCTTCTCTTCCGAGAACAAGATCGCTGTATTTTGCAGTTTGTACACATGCTGTCAATCATAGACTCACACGGCACTGTCAGTTCAGTCAGCAGCATCTGCTTAGTGTTTGATGAATGCACGGCGATGTCAGGTCGCATGGTAGATATGCAAATTGCCTCGGGGTATGTCTGACAGCCCGTCAATTCTACTGCTATTTCCCAGTCGTCCGTACTGTCCTACACTGTTGCCACCGGAGGGCTGGCGGATTTGGTGGCGGACTTGCTGCCGGCTGCCTGCCTTGCACGGAGGAAGTACCTTGGGACAAACTTGGTTATTTGTCTCTTATTTGCCTCTTGTCTGGCCTAATATCCGCAGGACTCTTTTGTGGCGCCACGTGTACCGCTTTTGTGCCAGTGTTACTTTGCAAGCCGATATCACATGGATCAAGTTTGCTCTCCATTGCAGAGTGGGTAATTAGCATCTGCAGTCTTTTCCCATTTTTTGAGGTCTGCACCAGTGGGTATGAGGTTGTACACAGTCCTGATAATGAAGCTTAATAGCAGTGGTGCCATGTGCCATATGTCATTCCAAGTCAGAGATCTTTGCAGCGCATTCTCCCATGTCGTCCATTGTCCTTGCTGAGCCTGTTGCACTGCTTTCTGGACTCAGCCTCATCCTCTGTATCTCTGATTTCTCGGATGACCATGTCTCTGGGCTCCTTCTGCTTTGCCCTGTACCACCATTTAATGTCACCATGGCTAAATCTTCTTCTGTTGATTTGTGTATAGCCGATGACCTCTTGAAACTGTAGTGCCTTCTTTGCTGCGTCGACTGCTGAACCGGTTTTCCAGTTTCTTCCAGTCTTCAGAGTAGAGTGGGTTGGACAGACCGAACTGATGCGTCTGATAATTCCTGAAGCATCATTGCAAGTCTGGATTTCCCAGTTTTATATTCTTCCAATACCGACTTGAATGGAGGTGTTAGTTTGGCATTTTTGCAGTAGAAAGCAGTGTCTGTCAAAAATGGTGGCACTCCTAATCATTTTCTTCTAGACTTACTAATCTTCCTCTCGATTGCCTCTACAGTACTGAGCTTATTTCATAGACAAGCAGGGGCCACAGTAGCTTTGGTATCAGCATGAACTGGAGGCACCAAATCTTGAACTTGCCGATAAGCTCACATCGGATACGCAGTAGTCCATCGTCTACCATGTTCTTGGTATGCTGGACAGCACTGGACTCCCTAAGGGTGACATCATAAACCTGTCAAGGCTTTTCAGTGGCTCCTCGCGGACTGTTGGTATTTAATGGTTGGCTACAAAGAATGTGCCATAAGTTGGCTTCCTTTTGCCCACAGTCAAGTTCCTGGATTTCTTAGGCTTGAATCTCATGCAGCACCACGTGATCAGTAAGTTGTCCAGACGTCTCAACAATTTCCATGCTTCACTCTCTTTTAAAGTCAGGATATTTGTATCATCAGTGAACACTTTTAGTGGTGGCATATGACATCCATGTCCTAAGCCGAGGAGCATTCCCTACGCTCTCTGCAGCTTTCAGTATTACTGGCATGGCCAGCACAAATAGTATCGCGAAAATAGTACATTTCATGGCAATACCCACCTGTAGATCAATCCATCGCATCGTGTATTCATTGGTGGAAAACCTCATCTGGAAGCCTGCGAAGTAAATTCGCAAAGTGACTCTTTTTGGCTTTAGGGCGTGGTACATTTCCAAAGCCTGTCATTGCATCTGACGTGGTGCTGAGCCATAAGCATTTGCGAAATCCAACCAGATGTCGTGTAGATTCAGCTTTTCCGTCTTGGCCCTCTGAATAACTTCCCAGATCATTGTGGCATGTTCCAAATATCCTGGAACTCCTGGAATGCCTTTTTGTACAGTAGTATCGACGTATCCATTCTCCACCAGATAGGCTGTTAGTCTGGACGATGCCATCACAGACAGGAATATCTTTTCTTCCACACTAACCAACTTCCGAGAATTTTTGTTCTTTCGGGATGTGTATGCCATTTGCCTTCCACATGCAGCTCTTCCCAAGCTTGCTTTTGTAAGTGGTGCAATCACTAGAGTGCTCATGTGCATCTCTCGTAAACCACATAGGGAACTCCATTGGGACCCGAGGCTGATTTGCATCTTCGTTATGTACGACTTTAGATATCTAATGTAGACTGGGAGGGCCGAAGTCAAATTTAATCCCTAGTTCTATGGGCCATAAAAGTCCTTCATGTGATTGAGGTGCGTGTCCTGTTTGACGTCAGAATATGTTTTCCTCAAATGTTCATTTAGCGCTGCTTTATCTGTTGTCAGAGTACCTGAGCGTGGTTGCTCGAACAATTCTCTGGCAAATTGAAAGGCTCCCTGAAGAATTTCTCTCTTGTTTTTCGTGCCTGCCTTTACTTCCTGCATCACCATTCTGATTTGCACAGAGCACTTTGCTGTTCTTTGAGGTGATTCCATACCTGACGAAGTCCCTCCTTTTCCTCTTCAGTTGCTTTCTTGAACTGCTTCCGCGCATGGTTCTTTTGCTTGCGGAGTGCCTTAATCTTTTACTGTCGGCGGCTTTTGTTTGGTAAGGGCCGTTCCCTCCGCTTCTTTCCTCCGAATATTCCGCAGCAATGAAGACAGACAGTGTCGCCGAATACCTCCAGCTTATGGCCCAGCGTAACGCGTTTCCGGTCCTGGTCCAGCTCTTTGGACAATGTTTTATACAGGTCTTCCAATGCTGTTGCACTTGCTGGTGGGAACTCGATTCTGTCTCTTACCTCGCTCATGAAGTCTAGGAGCTCCTGGTCGTTTGACTCAGCCTGAATCTTCTCAGCACTGTGATTTGCATCCTGGTTGAGATCTTCTCAAGTCCTGTCTGTCGCAACAGAGCGCTGGTCAACTGGTGCAGTAGCTTGTATATAATTACCATTGAAATGAATATGAATGTTCATGTTCAGATACTTGGTGTAAAATGAATGTAGAGAGAGAAAGATAATATATCACTGTCCCTGTATTTGTTATTATATATCCCAGCCCATGTACTTCATTTTGTAGTTTGGGGCTGTAAGAAAAACGTGTAAGCTTTTTTTTAATGCTGTTAAACATGTTATTATAACAAAAACAGCTCGTGATAACGACTAGACAAGTACTAAGATAACATTTTGTTAAATGATCTGGTTCTAATGTTATCATGGTTCTGTCTAAATATTGCTTTAACTGGTAATATTCAACACTTTTTTTTAAAATTTTGATTCGTCATGACTGCCACATATCTCGATGAGTGTCACTTACACCGTGCAGTTTCTTTGTGGAGATGATGGCATTGTCCAACGAAGATCACAATTTCTTTCCGTATATGTAATGTAGCAGTCTATCTGTTGAGATTCACTTTCCCAAATGGTAAGATACCGGACACTGGGCCTGAAATGTACATCTGTAAAGAAAAATAAATTTATTGATACGTGCATATATATATATATATATATATATATATATATATATATATATATATATATATATATATA
>JAWQUT010001123.1:4813-15976 GCA_033807755.1 Ellobium chinense | reverse complement strand
TTTCTCGTCGATATGTTTTCAATGTTTTGTGTTGACCGTTGACGTAACTTGCAAGCTTTGTCACTCGTGCCCAGTCTCGCGGTTCATCGGCGTCAGAAAGTCTGGCGTCCTTTCGTTCTGTAGCCATCTGGCGTAGTTGTTGATGTAATAGGGCCAGATGCGCGTTCCCGCGCTGACCTACTGACTGGTCAGTAAAATTGAAATGTATTATTATGCATTGTTTTGGGGTAAACAGGAATCTGATTGGCGAGTGTACCATAACAAGTTATGATTGGTTGGTTGGGTGCCCGTCTTTGGTCTTTGAGCTTGGTCAGCTTTTGGACTGGGAGAGACACGCGCCAACCCTCAGAGGTGTAGGATCGGTTACTTACATTATAGGTTTTGTTTCTTAGGGAGACACGCGCCAACCCTCAGAGATGTAGGATCGTTTAATTGTTGTTTCTCCTAAAACCACCTCGCCGGTCAGAGCCTTGGTCGGAACCCCGCCATAATGAACTTTCAACAGTTTAAAGTCTGCAGTCTTTGTTTTCTTATTGGATACCAATAAAACATGTACCATCAATACCTATGGATGTTCAATAAATCGAACGTGATCATCAATCTGTTCGGCTTCGGGAAAGACCCCGGCCACTAAGCCACTTTTTAGGAGTGGCGGCGTGGTCGCGTATAGACGTCTACCTGATCCAAACTGATAGCAAGGTGATGGGTGCGGAAGCAGAGGTCGCGGGTTCGATTCCCACCACATCACTCTCTTTCCTTCTTCCATTTTCTCTCTGCATTTGTCTTCTTGAGCACTTCCCCCTTTATCCTACCTTGTGTGAGCATCTGTTTGCGTCTGCTCACTCCTTACTTTGGAAATGGACAATGTTACATTTTAGAATTTGGTTGTTTTTTTGGATAAAATTTGCAGAACAATGCCAAGAAATGACAATATCTAAATACAGTGAATTTACTGTGAAGAGTCACACGACTGATTATTACTTTTCTCACTTTTACTACTTTGTGAAGGTTTTCTGTGTTTTTTTTTACTGCTATAGAATTTGTAAAGAATTAGGTAATTTCTCTAATTAGTCTACTTTGTGAAGTCTAAGGGTTTATAACTTCTACATTATTCGTCAAGAATAATGAGAAGTAAACACTTCCTACTTTTACCTTTTCTGTGAAGGATAAACTGGTTTATTACTGTTCTTATTTTGTGAAGAGTTCAAGTTTATAACTTATATTTGCTTTGTGAAGAGTAAGAATTAATTACTCTACCTTACTGTTTATTACTTGTATTTACTATGTGAAGAAATGAGTTTATATTTTCTACTTAGTTAATGGTTTATTACTTCTGTTTACTTCGTGAAGAATAAGGGTTTATTAACTATGCCTATTTTGTGAAGACTACTTTTATAGAGTCCTGGTGCTGGCAGTGTTTCCGTGTTCATCCGAGGTTAAGAAAGACACCCGACATTTTATGATTCTACACCACAAGGCGCTTCAAAAAAAAGCCGTTGTGAAGCTGAAATCAAGTACGTTTTCTTATTATTGTCATTTAAAGACAAACATGTGGATTATCAATTTAAGAAATAATTGAAATCACATTTTGCTATCATGCAAGAATAAGAATGTATTAAAACATATGATGTGATACAGTATGAAAGACAGAATGTCTACCTACAAAGATAGGGGGCTGAACGCCGAGCGGAAAGTATTTGCTCACTTATACTGATGTTTTTGCACGAAATTATGTCCTAAATTGATGTTTATTTTGGAGAAACGCCTCAAAGTTAGGCCGTGGGCAATTTAATATAGCAGTTAGAGTTTTCATACTTTACCACAAACTTTCTATAGGTGTATTCTACGTATAGATATACTCATACATAATCCACTCGAAATAACATATGATCTGGCGCACAAATATAATCATACCCCCTTAATTTGGACGTGAATCAAAACCAAATGGAGTGCCAATCATCGAACCACGCGTCACATGAAAGACAGTTTTGCTTTCCAAATGCAAGTTCTATGGAATGACAAAGTAGTGAAGATGACCAGCATATGTCCTTAAGCTTTGTTAATGGACATGCATGTAAGATAACTACACCTAGCCATATAAATTGCTTTTTAATAATTTAGTCAGGAAACAATAAGCGTAGATTTGAGGGTATGGGTAAATTTGATAAACAGCCGGTAAACACGATTTCCTGTTCATGTAAAATGGACATGGTACAAATATGCTGTTTATTACCCCAGTGTTTTTCGTTAATCTACCGTAAAAAACAGTTTAAAATGGTCACGCCTAATGCAAATATGAGTCATTAATAAGGGGGTACAGTTATTAATTTGCCAGTGACTGCTAAACTGTTTAAACAATTCTATTGATGTTAGTGTCTGTAACATTTGTGATGCTTGCTGTTTATTTAGGCTAGCGCCCCCCCCCCCCTTCCTTTGTTATACGGCCCTGGACCGCACGCGGCTCCGGTCCTTCATGATTCGAGAATGTTGCAGTTACGAGTTAGTAGCGGCCGACCTTGTTGTGATCAGTTGTTTTTTTCCTCTCTTTTAATTACGGCGGCAGTACCGCTAGTGAGACTGTCTAGTGTCAAGGTCAGGTCGACCGTATGGTACGTTGAGTAAACACAGTATTAGCCGTCCCGAAGGTTCGGGTATGATGCTTCGAGTGAACGCAGTATTAGCCTTCTCGAGGGTTCGAGTGGGGCCGCGATCGGAATGTTTTGATTCTAATTAGTCTAGAAGTTGCTGCTCGTACGTTCTAGACTAGCATATTTGTTTGGGCGCATCATATGATGATGACGTCATTTATTCTAGAATTTCTACTGAAATTATTATAAAAGGCACGAGAGTGAGAGAGTTGAGAGAGTTGGCTGTTATGGTCTGTGCATTGTAAATTATTTGGGGAGTTGGCTGTTATGGTCTGTGCATTGTGAACTATTTGAGAGTTGGCTGGTATGGTCTGTGCTTTGTGAATTATTTGCTGGATACGCCTTATTACCAATAAAGAAGTATTTTGTTTCCTGCACAGCGTCTTGGTTTGTGAATTAAAGTAGCAACGTCAGTGGCGTTTTTAAGGAGAAGCTATCGTATTCGGTGCCTCTTCACTACACGCCAATACTGATTCACACTTGCTCGCTACAGTGTCAAAATAATGAAGAGAAAATTGGTCATATTGAAATCAAAGATTTGTAACCAGTGCCGCAATCATGACGTCATGAGAGGAACCGGGAAGTGAGGGAAGTGCAATTTCTTTGACCTTATTGTGACTAAGCACATGGCTATAGACGTTTCGAATGCTGACAAAGTCTTTTACGTTTACTTAAATAAGGGCTGGGCGGATCTGAGATCTTATGAACTCAGATCGTTAACTTAGATCAGTTCGCGTAATTTTGATCTGAGCTAAATAGCTATTTTAGATGCATTGAATGATCTTGATCTGAGCTTTACATTTTTAGCTGTTTGATCTGAGCTTGAGCTGATCTGTATTATTCTAACTACATTAATTTCAGTTCAGTTCACAACTTCACATAAATTTCGAACATCAGAACCGAATGTCGATGGGTTTTTGTTTTTTTTTCAGCGGAGCGAGTGAAAAGAAAGAGATCCGAGTGGGTGGGCGGCGTTTCCCACCTATCGGTGTCGTCGCCAGTCAAACTTCGAGATTGCTTTGAGTTTGAGTGTGTGAAGCCGTAATTTCTCCCCGCCCGGTGCCGTTGCCTGTTACAGCTGTTACTCACATCGGCGTAACCTTGCGTGAGGTTACGTGTCCTGTTGTCCACCGCAGTCTCTCTCTCTCTCAATCTCTTTGAGCTAGATTGTGAAATGGCAAGGTTTTTCTGCTATTATGTTCGGCTTTTTTCCATGTTGCATAGATTTCATAACTTCATTAATCTGCATTATGATGCAGGCTAAGATTGTGAGATCAGAGTGTATACCACGACTGTTTACCAGGCACTTTTTGGGATCTGCATAATTTTTAGTGAACCAACAGTGCTGCTCTCTCCCACTCCTTACCTTCCACCACCAATAAAGATTATTACAAGCAAACACATGTAGAGTGACAAACTCAATAAAATTACATGCAGAGCAACAAGATAAGCGTTTCCTCTTTATTGATGACTTCTTGTCCGATTACGCTTGGTTTAGACTGTATCTTCACCACTTTGAAAGACAATATTGTGCTGAATATGTTTTTACATAAATAGGCAACCGAACACGCATTTTGTATTCTTTTATCGATTGCTTCTTCATCTGCCAGCCTGGTACCTAGCGCCAGGCTGTCAGTCCCTTTAGATTGCAGCGCCCGACCATTCCTTTGAGGACGCTAAATGTCCAGTGTTTGACTTGATCACTTACAGTAGAACTTGTCTGGTCCACGGTAGCTGTCTGATTACAGCCTAAAAAATCCACACTATTTGTTCACATATTTCAACCCCATACATGTTTCCCTAGCCCAAGCGCTTTCGAGAAAATGCAGCTTGAAAGTCGGGATTTTCTCGCAGCAATAACAGCAATAACAGGTCTTCTGTTTAGTTTGGTACAGAGGCATGAAACACTTTCCATTCAAAAGCAAGGTTTTAAAATCTCCTTCCTCTTGCTCCATCTGAAAGAAGCAGTGAGGAGGTTAGCGGTCTTACTCTTAGAATTAAACGCAATAAATTAAGTTATTCTATTCATCATAAGCCCTGTAATGTCCAGATGTTTGCAGTACTATCTCTAGACAACCTGCTTTTCGTCCCCGACAAAAAAAAAAGAGCAAGAAAAAACTCGGGAAAGCTTTCATGGAAAGGATATTGCGCAAAAAGAAAGAGTGAAGGTAAAAAAACGGCACTGTTGGCATAGACGATACACTGTTATAATTCTTTTTTCAGATTAATAGCCACTTTTTCAAAGAAACGTTTTTTTAGGCAGTGTGTTTGGATGTAATACATCGTACCTATAGGCGCGCTGAATCCGTGAGACTAACTGTTGAATTTTAGACCATTAGATTAGCTAACGTTGATAGTGCTTGATATACATCAGTATGAAGGTCATGTTTGAACATTTTATAAAATATTAAGGAATAGTCAAATTGTATTAGATATGTATGATAATATATTGGTAAACTCAGATTCATAGATTATAATAATGGACTGTAAGCTCCTGGTAATATGGTCAAAGCTTTAAAAAAAAAAATACAATTTTTATTTGACCCAAATCAAAAGAGTTCTTCGTAGTGCCTCGGTCTCAGACGTGAATTTTTAAAAATCCAAACTCATTTTAACAAAGAACGTACTTTTTTTAAAGAAAGGTTGGAAATCTCTCGCCTCTCCCTCTAAACTTGACTCTATTTGCACAGTGACATGCACGCAAAATAGATCTTCTCTGATGACACTGATGTCAGAATGACCTTAGAACGTCAAGACCCAAGTATGTCCCAGCCAAAGGGTAAAAAAAGCCTGTCTAGGCGGATGTTGTTTTCACTGCGGAGCACTATTGATTTGCAATCCGACTGAAAGAGTTTTCGATCTATTCAGAATTATTGTCAACGCCCTCTATTCGAATGCATGCTTTAGCAAACAAAATTCAGGAATGTAGTCTTTTTCTTGAGGAAGCAAAGAAGCATGAAAAAGGCAGCACAGAATTTCGTTTTACCATATTGACTAGAACAGAAGTCACAGCGAACAATACATGAATACTGCATCGTGCAGATCGTCTATCAATTGAAATTACATGTTAATGTAAATGGCTGAATTGAAATGAGTGCATCTAAAAGGATCTGAATAATCCTATTCCGATTCGTTCCTTTCATTCTTATATCTGAGATCCCAGATTTGCAAGGTTAGTAGTAGTATACAAAGAAGAGCTGAACCCTCTTTTCATGGCAGGAGAGAACCAGAACATGGAAGGTGATGATTACAGCTGCATGGAATATTTGACCTGTTTCGCCCTTGAGAAAAAAAAACCTATTCATTGCGATATCCGCTGCCCTCTTTGATTCTGTATATTTGGCGTGGAGAGTTGCTCTCCAAGTGCTAAACACGACGTTTCTTTTTGTGCAACATTATCTCAATCCAGATTTTCACACAAGTACCTAAGAGACGTTTATATTAAATGGTGTTTGTGAATATTATTGACAATTGACATTAAAAAGAAGAAATACATTCATAAAGAGCAAATGCATGGATAGGCAGCAAAGCGCAGGGCCGAAGGCATCAGCAGTAGGTTTACAGTCCGTAAAATCTTGGGCTGAAAAAAGGGTGCAGGGTCTCCTACAATCGAGAGAGAGAGAGAGAGAGAGAGAGAGAGAGAGAGAGAGAGAGAGAGAGAGAGAGAGNGAGAGAGAGAGAGAGAGAGAGAGAAAGAGAGAGAGAGAGTGTGAGAGAGAGAGAGAGAGGGAGAGAGAGAATGAATGAATGAAAAGCAGTACTGTAGTCTTCTCTGAGAAATTGTGCTTTCAATTCATTCCGTAATCATAGTATTAACATTTTTTAGGGAAAAGGGCAGGGGGTAGCGGGGATTCAAATTTCACATCGCGGGTAATCGGATGTTTTGCTGTGTTTTTTGTTTTTTTTTGTGTGAGAGCGGTCACAAATCTAGCCAAGAAAATGTCGCAAACAAGAAATTTGGCGTGAGATTCTCTATCTCATCATTAGTATAAGTATTCAGTGCAGGGTCCTCGAAAATAAGGGGGCCCGTAGCATCCTCGAAGTGCCGATAACAGCTGTCTTATTATCTACTGTGAATTCACTGTTAGACTTTCAGATTTTAATGAAAAACCATTTTCACATCAGATGAACTTTAAGTGGCATAAGTCAGTTACCGCCTTGAAATAGATGTCCACTGATGTCTCTGTCAATATTCCACTATCTTCGACGTCGTACCGATTACCGCCGTCCTACTGGAGGGCCGATAATAATGCGGCGGTGATGCCACCGGTACAGATGTTACCCGTAAGGGTAAAATGTCTTCACGAAAAGCCATTTTTCCTCACTTAAGAGGAAATCGCGCCTCGAAAATTATTGAGAAAAAAATATGAAATTCAATGCGCCAAATGCAGGGCTTTATTTTTTTCATTTGTAAACATATGTTTAAACAAATTTTTGGCTTCCATACCGTGTGAAGGGAAATGGGAAAAAATCGCTAGTTTTTGGGGAAAAGCACAGACCAGAGTGGCAACATGGACATGCAGTCTGCTGCTTTAGCGATGTTAGAAAAGGGTTTCATTCTTAATTTTTCCCCTTCAAAGAAAGTCATTTTCTTGAGAAATATAACAAGACAGGTGTCATATAACTTTACTGAAAGTCAGATTAAGCACTTTTTTTTTTCAATTTACACATTATGTTTATAGATTATTGCATTTTACTTTTCACAAAACAATAAAATGTCACTGTTGTTACATCGCCACTCTCAGTGGGCAATAATGTCCAGTGTGGTCTTGGTAAATTGATCATGTAAACCTCTAAATCATTTCGTTTTCGTCCATTCTGAATTATTCTGATGGAAAAAGAGATGAAATACCGTCTGCTATCGTAATCCAAAGAAAATCACTATAAATTTTGAGAAAACTAGTTGCAAACGGATGACGGTGATTACTGGCACGAGCCAATTACTGGCACTAGAGGATTTAATTATGTTACTTTAGCTGTCAAGTTCTTCCGATACTGGCATAATACAGCACTAATTGACCAATTGGCTGCGTTTGACCACGGCATCTTGCAAGGGAAACACTACAGTTACTGTGGGAGAGAGAAAAGTGAGAGGAGTAAATCTGGCAGGTCGGAGCACATCTTTTTGAAAGAAAGGAAGTAATTCCGAAATGGGGGAGAAAAAGAAAGAAAGAAAGAAAGAAAGAAAGAAAGAAAGAAAGAAAGAAAGAAAGAAATGATAGATTTCTAAGACAGTCAGAGAGAGCGTGAGTACTTGTTATGTTGGAACAATGTCCAGATTGCACCTCAAGTATTAGCTGTAAGATATTATATATATGTATTCAAAGGGTTTATTTCACTTTGTTTGAACTGAATTTTGCTATGTTATAATTATGAATTTCCACTGTAGATCTGCCGGCTGTCGCCTGCTACTTAGTGCTCATCTTCATGGAGTAATTTTCTATTGTGATGAACTGAACCGAGCTTGATCAGATCTTACCAAAGTTCAAGGTGAACTGAGCTGATCTAAAAAATACACAATTTTCTTGGAACTGATCTAAACTTGATCTAAGGGCATTTCTCTCTTAGTGAACTGATCTTGATCTGAACTGACTTTTTTGGTGAACTTACCCAACCCTGATCTAAATAGTAGGAAATCAACAATTTGGTTCACGAATTATCTGTTGCTTATTCTTAGGTATGTGGTTACAATATGAATAGAGCCATTAGTGATCAAGAAACTGATGTACAGTATAAACATTAACGACCCTGCGCAGTAAAATAATATATTCCCAGATTCAAGTGCTTTTGCAATTATATCAAACTGGTCTAAACGTTATTTAAAAGTGAATTACACTGTACTATACTGTTTCTGACAAACAAGTTAGAACATGCTATTTGTGGTATAGTAAACCATAAGTATTGCAAGGGCATAAGGAAGCGTATTTGTGCTCAGTTACGAAGGATATTTTATGTATATCTATATTATCTCCTACACGAGTCTGCATGGCCGTGAGGACCAATAATAATGCTACTGCCACACAACATTACTGAGGAGAGAGAAATGGAAATCCTACCGAGGAAGGTTTGTCCCCTTTTATGAAGTGTCTTTTGACTTGTAAGTATCCCCGGAAAACACACGTTCAAAAGGAGGTGGCACGACAAAGCAGAAGAAGACCTAATAGTAGTTTAAGAAATTATTAAGACCGTTTTTAAATGTTTTAGTGATACTTTTTAAAGAAGATACTGATGATAAAATCGTGCCCAAACAGACCAGAAAATATGAATCATGTGCAGGTTTATCCTGTGCTTTTTTGCATTACTCTACAATCCTACAATATAGGTCCGGTAGGCTCAATGCTGATTTGCACACTGGTCACCCAATGTCTGGATTAATGGTTAGATACATATTGCGTTTTTTTCAGACAAAACCAAACATGATGTTGATGTCATGTGGACATAAAGCAAGGAGCAGTTGATTGGATGATTGGATTGAATTGTAAGTTACATATTATGCAGTACACGTACATCAATGATGAAATTTCAGTCAAGGGTATTAGATTATCATTTATGCCACTTCTCTTTGACGAATTAACCCTTTCGTGACGGAAGGTATCTTGGTGATTCAATTTTGTAAGGAGCATCAGTGAATTTAGAGGTCTGTCAATACATGAGGAATTTTCACTTCCAGTGTACTCCAAAGTATAAAAAAATATATATTTTATTGACGGATAATGAATGGTCTTTCACATAATAACGTTCAATAAATAGTAATAAAGTTCAAAAACTTGATGAGGGCTCCATCGTGAACAGCACGCCGGTTGTATACAGGAACAGAGAAAAGCAAAATTCAGGTTCCCTTTACGCTTCCTTCCGATAAACTTTCGATACAGAAGAGGTGTATTCGTACTGAAAAAATATCGCTGATTAATACTCTGAAGTCGGCTTGGCTCTAATTATTTGCTATGATTAGTGAAAATGCGAGAAAAATATGACGTACCACGTACGTCCTACTAGTCCTGGCTAGCCACTATATATGACGTACCACATACGTCCAAACGGCATCTTGGCACAATTAACAAAGAGCAAAAAATGACGTACGCTGTACGTCATATGGGTCACGAAGGGGTTAAAACGAAATAAAATGCCAGAATTGTACCCTGACAATGTCTCACTCAGAACATCAGTGCTGAACAAAATGCTGTTTGTAGCAATTAGTTAAATATAAATAATTATGAATCAAAAGAAGTCAATCTCGCTTTCTCATTGTCTCAATTACAAAGGTATGATTCTTGTTATCATATTTCAATGATACCCTTGCAATCAACAGCTGGCTTCTGGTGTTCGAGGTATACCTTTTATATGTTTGGACTAACTCTACTGGTCCTAGAGAGCTAGATCTTGACGAGACGGATGGTTACGTAAATGCGCTCGAATCAAGATTACATTCCTTTACATTTCACAGGGCTTAACTGTGACCTGAATTCAAAGTTCGAGAACCGGATTGTTCTTGTCACGAGGAATCTGAGGCATGCAGCCAGTCTGAGGATCGTTGTGAAATCCCATGCTTTAGACTAGCAGTAGGTTATCAAATAATTATATTAGATTTACATCATCTCCCTACTAAAGTAGATTTATTGATATTCATATTCTAGTAGCGTAGTGGGTATACATATCAGCTTAGATCCACAGATCAGCTTGGCAATAACAATAACAATAACAATAACAATAACTTTATTAAGCTCATGCTTCGTACAATAAACATATGAGCAATACAAAAACTTTTTATAAAGTATAATAAATAATCAACGATAAATGTATATATGACTACATCCAATCGCAAGCATACGCATAAAGGGCACACACTGGTAAAGATTAATGAAAAATCGTATTTAATACTTTCAGGCGGCTGGATACTGGAACTGGTAGTTGAAGTGTTTGTCTATGCTTTAACATGGTCGATAATTATCTTGATAAATTCTGAAGGTGAATTCAAAAGCCATAGTTTACATTTCACATGATATCGCGCCAAGGGCAAAGTCAATGCACTGTAGTGCTGGGCAGTTATTGATACTGGGTACTTTTTAGGGTATCGGTAACGGCGAGAAATTTAATGTTTTTCCCTCGCAGCCTAATGTTTGAAAGATGCTTGACTTTATAAAGAAGACCTTGTTCCCACACAGCACCACACGTATTTTTCAGCGGCTTTTATATAACCTTGAAGTGTGGATTAGTTGCTTCGGTGACGACGCTTTGGGGCCGCTAGTCCGAATCTCCCAAAACAGCGGAATCTGCGGGATGAGGAAGACTACGACCAGTGTCCGAGCCGGGGGGCCTGGCTGATGGCAAAGCCTGGCCCAAGATCTCCTCACATACCTCCACGGGGTAGCAACTGAAAACGATCAGCGCTCCTGGTTAGTGTTACCGGACGTGATCGGCAAAATGTGTAGGGGCTCTATGCCACAGATACAGGCCAATCGGCCCTCGGGGCTACGTTTCTAGGTCCTCGCAGATGGCCGAAGGATCTTGCTTGACC
>JAWQUT010001122.1:34052-60353 GCA_033807755.1 Ellobium chinense | reverse complement strand
CTTTTTTTTTTTTACATCATCATACTTTTACCCTTTTATTCAAGTGCTACCGAGTTTATATATAGATGACGTTGTTCGGGTTTGATTCAGCTACATCCCCTTTCTCCCTCTGGTCATTTGTTTTTTTTAAAATTTGCTTTAATCTTTAATCTTTGATGTTTTATATTCCTTTAAATATTTACCGCAGATGATGTATGCAGAGTGTGAATGCAAGTACATTGAAGCTGCAGGCCTATTTGTTCCTGATTCAAATTCCTTTTAACATTTACACCAGTAATATGACTGAATCTTTTCATATAATATGTGTGCAAGGTGTCAATACAAGTATAATGAGGCTCAATTGTTAACAAGTTTAGTTGCTGATTCACATTCCTTTTTAACATTTACTCCAGTGAAATGCTTTTATCTGTTCATATGATGTATGCAAGGTGTCCATACAAGTAAATTGAGGCTGGATTTTTAGTACTTTAATTGCTGATTCATATTCCTTTCAAACAGTAATATGTTTGGGTCTTTTCATTTGATATGTGTGCAAGCTGTTAATACAAACATATTGAAGCTGAATTGTTGATAATACGTTTAAGTTTTGATTCAATATTCCTTTTAAACATTTACCACAGTAATTTGCTTTGATCTTTTCTGTATACACATAATGATGTGAAAAGTGGGCAATATATTTTCGATAAAATTTTAGTTTTAGTTATACAGTATTCATATTAAACATATTCAGTATTCTTAGTTTGTATCCTTTTGTGTCTTACGTTGAATGCAAGTTATCAAGCGCTGGAATAGTGGGNAATATGTATAATTTGGCAACAAGGTGTCCACACTAGCGTTGTTTGCTTTTTTTTCCAAAGGAAATAAAAGGTAAAGTAATATCAATTTAAAAGTAGCAATGCCAGTCGTGCCCCAATTGTCCTGACGGAAACAAAATGGACCCTCCCCCCCTCATCAAATGGTCCGAAAGTACAATACATCTATATCTTCTCATCCACCCCACACCCCACCCATTTCCCGAGACACCAATTTAAAGATGGCAACATCATACAATTGAACAAAAGCGCACATACACACAACCCAAAATTGAAAAAAAAAAGCGGACATAAAATGCGGCCACATTGATTATTTAACAAAACTGAAATGCACATGTCACCTTCATCACCCCACTCACAGCTACACACACCCATTATTATATCTACACATTGTAACAGGGACTGCGAAAAGGAGTCTAGTGGTCAAAAATTTAGTTGAAATTTTAGGCTTACTCTATCGACTGCTTCGAGTGAACATCAGCTATCTTTACAAAGAAATAAGGTAGAGATAGCTGATATTCACTCCAACGACTGCTTGGAGTGAATATCAGCTAGATGAAGAAATAGAGAAGAGAAAGCTGATATATGATTAGAACAAACTGTCAGCCAAACCAACAATAACATAATCCTCAACTCTACCGATTTTAGAAGCAAAAAAATATGTCAATCCTGTCTTTTTGGCACATGTGGGTGCGTTCAAAGAAAAGGTGTATAAAATAAGTAACTATATAAACACAATTAACAACTTTTTATAGGGGGGTAATATCATACCAGGGGGGGTAGCTTGATACCGGTCTCAGATTACCCCCCCGGTAATCTTATACCGGTATCAAATTACAAGGGGGGAGGGATAACCTCATACCGGGGGTAATTCTATTCCTTTACAGGTACACAAAATGAAGTAGATCTAGACTAGACTAGATCTAGGCAAACTGGGATCAAAGTTGAGTGTATTTAGAGTAGTGTTGTCACTGTTGTCAGATTATTTCATTAGAGATTGATGACATTATTTTTGGTGAGTATGACTGTACAGACACAGTTCCTACTCTTTGTTTTTCTGCCCAGCCAACGCATGTAACATGTCTTTGATTATAGAATATAGACTATCTGTTTTTTATATGTGAATGGGTCAGCCTAATGCCAGCATGCTGCAGTCACTCACCAGTCTACATCTGTCCATCTTCTTCTTTTTTTAACATTTGAAATCCTCCTGACCCATCTCTTCACTTTGATGAACAAATTGAGGTAAATCCCATTTGGGACCCATGCAGCAGCCACTGTGGGACCCAGCTGGGAGCTGGAGCCTTGTGAATCCATGTATGTGTTGGTGATGTTGTAGCCTGACTCAGTAGTAACCATGCACTGTTTAAGGCAGACAATCTAACACAGTTTACCACCCAAACATGATACTGTGGATATCATTAGTGTTGTGTATCGCAATACACTTGTTACGGATTTTGCATATATATAAATTTATATTATATTAATTTATATACAGTTTTTTGGTATTCCTGGACATCATTATCCTTTCTTGTCTTTATTTTTGATTCCTTGCCTGTGGTGTATCGCATGTGTGTCAACAACAACTTTGTGATGTCCAGATGTTTATTAATTTTTTTTCCCCCCAGCCTGTAAAGAAGAAGAGAAAGAAGATTGTGGGAAGAAAAAGTGACTCAGTATCAAGTTGAAGACGTTGTTCTACTGCCAAGATGTAAGTACTCACTTTGACCTCCATAGCACTAGCAGACAGAAACACCGGGAAGAGTCAAGTTGTAGTATCAAGTACTGTGTGTAGTAAAGAATTAGACCCAACTTACTTTATTTTGAAAATACTCACTACACATTTTCACTAGTATTAAGTATTATCTTCATGGGCATGCTGTAGTATTCTTTTATGCAATCAAATTATTTCTTTTTTCATAGAAATAAGATAACATAAGATTTAGTTAAAAGTCCTTCACAGGAGATGTGGCTTGGACAAGAAAATCTGTGATAATAGGATAAAATAATTTCTTGAACTACCCAAGCAGCAATGCAGGGAAAACAAATCAGTCAGGTCTCGTCGCAAACGTCTTGAGCACTCTTTTAATTATTCAGGAATATTCTTTACCTCCAACATTTTAAGGGAAATCTTTAGCACATTTGTTACGGGGCAACAGGTGTGTTCAGATGTGTACAGATGTGTACAGGTGTGTAACTCTGAAACAGTTGATGGCACACAGTCGCTTTCAGACTAGTTAGAATGTTTCAGGTGTGATTGAAGGCACTGAGTGTGAAGTTAAATATGACTCAGATTTTAAGTAAGCTTTTAAGTAAAGAAACCTATCCATTTTGAGGGGTTTGATGATTTTTTCTTGATTTGATCTAGATTAGTTGTGGGCACATGAAAACAACAAAGTGAAAAGACTCATTAAAAGTGTTGTTCATATTTACATCATATATATACAGTAGAAGGTTGTGGCTGGTAAAGAGAACTTTAACTTTTTAATGTAAATTTCAGCCATTTTTTAAAACATAAAGCACAAAAGAAGAAAATGTATGAAATCATGCATGGCAACAAATTTTGACAAAAATGCAGATATGGCCATTGCACTGAGACAGTGATATAAGGCAAAAACACATTTATTTATGTTGGTGGGGGTAGGGAATGGGGTGACAGAGTGAAATTAAGAATACCTGTCCTCCCATGTAGCTAGAAGATAATTTGAGGCTTTACAAACACAATAGAGAAAGAAAAAAGAAGGAGAGTAGGTGTCATAATATAATATAATTATGTTAAATGGTTCTATACAATGAAAACACCTGGCACTGTTGTTGTTGTAATGTTGTGAATGTTAGAAGTAAGAACAGACTCCTTCCTATTGTCTATTTTAATCTGAGACTCCCCTGTTGAAAAAACGCAGGTGTCTAGCAGCAGCAAAGTGAGGCTTAAGTCATACTTTGATAGCATCAAGTTATTGGTTGATATGACAGTTCACTGTTTGTAGTTGCATCAGGTGAAAAAATAAATATATATGTCCAAGCATTATTCTGGTCCAAGACTATGTAGCCATTGAGACTGGAGTTGGTAGCTGATGAATCATGGAACACTATGTTGTACTTGGCAATAGACATGCTGAATTGTTTAGGGGCTGCTGGTCTCCTCAAAGCGCACAGTGTACAGTGGGTTCAGGAGGATGATGAGGCATATGTGCAAATTTTTATTGGATTAGGGGGACGGGGTGGAGGGGGGGGGGTACTCTTAACACTCTACCCCTATATATACATGTATGATAGTCAGCGTCTAATACAGTATTATCTATACTCTGTCAAATGAGAGACAAGTGATAGATCACCTCCCACCTCTCATCCTGAAAATCATCACCTGGGTCAGTGTAGGCCGTCTGATGTAGTAGGTGTTATCGTAGTCAGCCAAGTGGTCAGAGGCTCAGGGCTGTGAACTCCTGCAGGTGTCTCTACTTCTCCTTTACACAATCACAATGTCATGGTCATCACTGCTGATACAGTCAGTGCTGCTTAGACGCAAATCCTCAGGAGCAGTGGAAAGGTTGCAATAAAAGGAGTTGTGATTATCTAGTGAGTTTTATATTCAGTGTTCTGTTATGTGGAAAACGTTGTGATTAAGCTGTCAGCATTATCCTTATTATTATTAACCCAATCCCCTCCCCTCTCTCACCCTCCTCCTCCAGGTGGCAGTCTATGCTAGAAGCTCTCTCCAAGATCACCTTGTCCCGAGGGGCACGTGATGACGATGCTGTTGACCAGCTGCACCACTTCGGCACTGTGGCTGTTTTTGCTGCGTTTGCTGCCCTGATAGGGATGAGCCAGTATGTGGGTGATCCCATTCACTGCTGGGTTCCCGCGCAGTTCCCTGACCACCACCAGGTGAGTCCCCACACAGTTTCCAGATCACCACCACCAGGTGAGTCCCCACACAAATTCCCAGACGACGACCAGGTGAATCTCCACACAGTTCCCAGCGGCATGATTTATGTTCAGTCCCATCATGAATATCTATTTATAGATCAGATGATCTTTTATGTATTTTTGCATCATGCTAGGGCCTGGCTCGTCATCTTCATGATAAATATAATATGGTTGTTGCTCATGTTATTAAAAGAAGAGTGATGTTGATTACCAAACTTTGTATGCAGCTGTTGCTCCAATGAAAATAAACCAGGGCTTTCATGCACACTGTGTGGAAATTGTTGTAGAATGCCAAACAGTGCTGGTAAAAATTGAACAGATTTAACAAAATGCTTGTATTGCTGTGTGTGACCTGCAGGAATATGCTGAGAACCTCTGTTGGATCTCCCAGATGTACTATGTCCCCATGGATGAACCCATTCCATACTACAAGGAAGACAGAATGCATAGAGACATCAGTTTCTACCGTTGGGTAGTGGCCATCCTCTTACTTCAGGTATCAAACAGTCCTCATGGACTCACTGAAATATTACCAAACCCATTCTACTCACATCTACTGGCTTCGTAGAATGTGTTCAGTAGAGGGCAATTCCTGCAGAATGTCATGTCACTTATGTGCACATTTGTGAAAAGCTTTAACTTTATAGCAATTAGTTTTGGTTGTTTCTAATTGGAAGTAATTTATTCTTTAAATATATATTAAAAAATGAATGCTCTAAATCGGAGCTTTTTAGAAATTAATGTGACTGATTTGATATTCTGCATGAAATTTCCCTGCATACATTGTATTTAATCTAGAAAAACAAAATAGACACTCGATTTAGAAGATAAAAGGATAAAAGGGAAATTTAAATTGCATATTTCTTTTTAATCAGATCTGTGCTAGAAACACACTGAAGTTGGCTGTCATATAGATCTGTTGTGTTCATATTTTAAGTAAGGATAACTATTGCTCCACCAAATGCGATGTTTGGAAGTGTCTCTGCCTGTACATTGGAAGTGTCTCTGCCTGTCCCTTGGAAGTGTCTCTGCCTGTACCTTCGAAGTGTCTCTGCCTGTACATTGGAAGTGTCTCTTTCTGTACATTGGAAGTGTCTCTGCCTGTACATTGGAAGTGTCTCTGCCTGTACATTGGAAGAAGTTTGTATGAAGCTCTTGGTTTGATGATGTTAAAAAAAATGAGTTTTACAGTACTACAGCTGATGTTGTTTTGATTGTGATATGTGGTTGTAGGTTAAGAAGAAGATGAAAGTTTTGTGTGTGTTTTGTTCCACAGTGTTTGTTGTTCAAGTTTCCCAACATGCTGTGGAAGGAACTCAGAGGTTACTCCGGCATCAACATCCAGAAGATTGTCAACATGGCTGAGGAGGTCGTCATGACGACACCGGAGGACAAGGAGAAGAAAGTTGCTGACATTGCCAAGTTTATCCACAAATGGCTGCAGAGTTACAGGGTCTATAAGGTACATCAGAGACTGCTATCTTGTCTTATATTGTGATGAAATGGCTGTAGATGTGTCTGACCCCTGTAGATAGAGAGGACATGTCAGTAGAAAGTATCCAGTATTTCAGTGATGACCACTCACACAGAAAAGGCACACCATCACTATCCCATCACTTCCTGCACAGTCATCATCATTATCCTCATCATCTTCATCATTATCATTATATTCGTCTGTAAGCAAAATAACAAAAAAAAGCTAAAGTTTTCATCACACCAGTGTTAAGAATTTAAATATGGCAGTTGATTGGCAGATGCGAGTGAAAATTAATGCACAGTTTGAATTTTCTGAACACATTATGTTCCTTCTTCAAGAATCACACTCATTATACACAAGCATCGTCATCCTCATCATTATCAACTTCAACATTATCACATTTGAATCAAAGATATTTAAAAATCAAAGTTTTGTTCAGACCAAAGACTTATGAAATCAAAATCACATTTTAGTGAATCTGATCACAATGAAGTTTTAACAAAATGCAGTTGACTCCACTTAATCGCAACTCATCAGGATCACAGGAAAAGTTGCCATTAAGCGGAGTTGTGATTATGTGGAGCTGGTATTTTCAGCCATGATAAAATTCTTTCATGTCATGGTTCAGTCATCGGTTGACACCTTTAATTCACCAAACTGGGGACGGTGTTATAGCCTAAGAATGTTTGATCGCCAAGGCTTGTTACATTGACCACCTCACAGTAGCCTAGTAGACAATAAAGAGTAGGATGGCGCTGTTGGGATCAACTGTCTATCCAGAGGACACGTTCTTTAATCTAGCCGAATAGAGGTGGAGGTGGGGAGGAAGGGTTTTTCACACCTGTCATGGCATGGCAGCTGTCACTCAGTCAACCAGTCTACCCTCCGTTGCACAGTGTCAGCCGTAAGTGTATATATATTATCAGTTGTAATCTTTCTACAGTTGATCTTCAACTTTTACGACCGCGATTATCCAAGTGAGTTGCGATTATTTGGTGACTTTTATATATGAAATATTTGGTTCCCTGGGGAGAGTTGTGATTAAGCAGAAGTGGCAGTTAAATGGAGCAGAGTCGACTGTATAAGTTTCAGTTCAAATGTGATCCTTCCTCAGGTTAAACATCATCATCATCATCATCACTTGGGACAAAGATTGAAAAAATAAAAAATTTCTGTCCCTACCAGCGAAGAGTTAAGAATTTTATTCAACATGAAAAATGAACTGATTACAATGATGTGATAAAAAGAATACAAAAATGTTTGGATCTAAAAGTGATCCTTGATCAAGTTCAAAACAAACTGAAAGAAATAAGTAAGAAGAGACCTAGATTAAAAAGTTCATGGAGATAGAGAGGAAGAAATGTGTGTGGCTGAGTTGAAATTTGCCATGTACCGGTACCTTCCTTTTGTTTCTTCCTTTTGTTTCTTCCTTTTCTTTCATACATGTTCTTTCATGGGTTTCGGGGATCAAAGCCACTTTCAAGTATAATTCCAAAAACTGGCTTATTCTGCAGATAACTCCTTAATATTTGTCCTTGACCCCTGACCCTGAGATGACCCTTTATGTTACTTGGTATCCCCAGTACAATGTCATGTGGTGCCAAGGAGGGAGAAAATGTCCAGTATGCTGTGTTTTGTCCTTGACCCCTAACCCCTGACCCCTGAAGAGACCCTTTATGTTGTATGATTTCCCCAGTACAATGTGGTTGTGCGAGTGAAGGAGAAGATGTCCAGTGTGCTGTGTTTTGTCCTGGGCAAGAGACAGGGAACCTACCTGACTGGGCTTTATCTCTTCGTCAAACTGCTCAACCTCATCAATGTCATCGGCCAGTTCATCATGCTCACAGCCTTTCTCAAGGTAAGTGTGGTATCTGTCAGCCATCAATGTGATCAAGTCACTGCCTGTAACAGGGTAAATTGATATCTGTCAGTATGTCATCTGTCAGATGCTCCAGCATCTCGTGATGTTGTTGGTGGTGTTATTTACCTGCTGATTTCCTCAATACATTCACCATCCTTCCCACTCAAAAATGTCTCCTTTTATTCCTAAATTATACATGCACAAGTGTAGTTTCTTGTGATTAAAATTTATTGGGATTGTTTCCAAGAGTTCTTCTCAGCTTTATTTCATCCATTTTTACTGTCACTGTGAAATGTGAGAATTTTCATCCAATCGTGGCTTGAGATAGCATTCTGTGCTGCCAGAGAGGCGGTGTGAGTCTGGTACAGTCTGGTAAACTGTGCCTAAAACAGATGAGTCAGTGAAAAGTTTCAGCTCAACACATCAGTCATTGACACTTTCATTTCATATTCGTCACTTCTAGCTTCTTTTACTCTCTCTCGCAATATTCCCTCACTCTGTCACACTCTGTCAATCCGAAGTTTAGCTGTCTTTTTCCAAAACAAATGAACAATTGCTCATCATTAGTTGGAGTTGATCCTTGAAGGCCATAAACCCTGTACAGTACACAGGACCAGCTGAACCAGACCCCCATGTTTTCAAGGTCTGTCTAGTGTACTTCATGATGTAGTGATAGGTAAAGATGATATTTGTGTGTGTGTGTGTGTGTGTCCACAGTTCAACTACTGGACATATGGCTTTGAAGTCCTGCAGCATCTTGGAAACAGCAGGTGGATTGATGTGGATCATTTCCCCAGGGTGGTCATGTGTGACTTTGAGATCAGACAGCTACAGAACATACAGACATTCTCCCTACAGGTGAGTACCTCACTGGCTGTGTCAGTACCTCACTATCAACTGTCATTACCTCACTGGCTATCAACTGTCATTACCTCGCTGGCTATCAACTGTCATTACCTCACTGGCTATCAACTGTCAGTACAATGCTCAGGGATGTCACTCTTCAGAAACTTGTCTGAAATCAGAGAGGTTTGTTATCTTTCATTAATTGTTGTGACATGTCAACTGTTGGTCATTCACACTGTCTGCTTGCATCAGATAATTAGACAGTAAACCACTGATAACACACACATCAGGTGACCAGCTTAACCACAGTCTATATATATATATTTTAGTACCAATCATGACATCAGGCATCTACTATTAATGACATTAAGGGTGAATTCATCATGACAGATAACCTTGAGATAATAATAATAATAATAATAAAGTTCATTTATATAGCGCCAATTCCCCACTTGGTGGGCCCTTGGCGCTTTACAATCACACTTTTACACCCCTGCATACGTAACAGTATCTGACAATATAAAACATGATAAAGATACTACATATGAACGGTAAAGTTAAGTTGACAATCAACCACAGTCATTCAGGTACTTCCTGAACAGAAATGTTTTTAAATCTGTTTGAAAGCTTTGAAGAGTCTTTTTTGCTTTAATTTCTTCAGGGAGCTCATTCCATATAGATGGTGCAGAATGAGTGAAAGCTCGTTCCCCAAATGTTTTTAAATTGATAGGTGGAATACTCAGAAGATTTAAGTTTTTTGACCTGAGCTCTTTTGATGGAATGTATGGTTTTAATAGCTCAGCTAGATATGATGGGAAGGCAGTGTATAATCCACGGTAGCAAAATGTGGCCAGTTTATAGTCAATTCGCGCTTTCACAGGTAACCAGTGGAGTTCTTTTAGCATAGGTGTTATGTGTTCTTGTTTTCTTCTTCTCAGAACCAAATGAGCAACACTGTTTTGGATTCTCTGCAATTTGTTAACTTTTTCCTTCGGCAGACCCGCTAGTAAGGAATTGCAATAATCTAGTCGAGAAAGAATAAATGCAGAGACTAAAGTTTTTGTCGCTTCCACTGTTAAATATGGTCTTATTTGGCCAATTTGTCTAATTTGGAGGTATAAGACTTTAGTGAGGTGATTAATATGATCATCAAAAGAAAGGGTATTATCCAAAAATACTCCCAAGTTTTTAGCTGAATGGCCGAAGTTGACTGTCTCAACCCATACGAATATGATCACAATCAAGAGACTTCATTTTGAAATCAGTTGCACATAGAATAACTTCAGTTTTTTCGTCATTCATCTTAAGTTTGTTGGTTGTCATCCAAGCTTTTACAATTTCTATAGACTTTTGTACTTGATCTACAAGAGATGGTAACTCATTCATAAAAGCAGACTTATATAACNTGTCATTACCTCACTGGCTATCAACTGTCATTACCTCACTGGCTATCAACTGTCATTACCTCACTGACTATCAACTGTCATTACCTCACTGGCTATCAACGGTCATTACCTCACTGGCTGTGTCATTACCTCACTGGCTATCAACGGTCATTACCTCACTGGCTGTGTCAGTACCTCACTGGCTATCAACTGTCATTACCTCACTGACTATCATCTGTCAGCACCTCACTGGCTGTGTCATTACCTCACTGGCTATCAACTGTCATTACCTCACTGACTATCATCTGTCAGCACCTCACTGGCTGTGTCATTACCTCACTGGCTATCAACTGTCATTACCTCACTGACTATCATCTGTCAGCACCTCACTGGCTGTGTCATTACCTCACTGGCTATCAACTGTCATTACCTCACTGACTATCATCTGTCAGCACCTCACTGGCTGTGTCATTACCTCACTGGCTATCATCTGTCAGTACCTCACTGGCTATCAACTGTCATTACCTCACTGGCTATCAACTGTCAGTACAGTGCTCAGGGATGTCACTCTTCAGAAACTTGTCTGAAATCAGAGAGGTTTGTTATCTTTCATTAATTGTTGTGACATGTCAACTGTTGGTCATTCACACTGTCTGCTTGCATCAGATAATTAGACAGTAAACCACTGATAACACACACATCAGGTGACCAGCTTAACCACAGTCTATATATATATATTTTAGTACCAATCATGACATCAGGCATCTACTATTAATGACATTAAGGGTGAATTCATCATGACAGATAACCTTGAGATGGATGAAAGGTGTACAAGTTAATAGATAAATGTTGTAAATGTTGTTAGATGATTGTTGTAAATGTTGAAATATGATTGTTGTGAATGTTGGACATGTTGTGAGAAGAATGTTGTACACGATGATAGATGAATGTTGTACATGTTGTTATATGATTGTTGGAAATGTTGTTATATAATTGTTTTGAATTTTGAGCATGTTATAGGGTGAATGTTATACATACTATTAGATGAATGTTGCACATGTTGTTAGATGAATGTTGTACATACTGTTGAATGTTGCTAGATGAATGTTGTACAGGCCGTTAGATGAATGCTGTAAATACTGTTAGATGAATGCTGTACATATTGTGAGATGAATGTTGTACAGGCTGAGAGATGAATGCTGTACATGCTGTTAGATGAATGCTGTAAATGCTGTTAGATGAATGCTGTACATATTGTGAGATGAATGCTGTACATATTGTGAGATGAATGTTGTACAGGCTGTTAGATGAATGCTGTACATGCTGTTAGATGAATGTTGTACAGGCTGTTAGATGAATGCTGTAAATGCTGTTAGATGAATGTTGTACAGGCTGTTAGATGAATGCTGTACATGCTGTTAGATGAATGCTGTACATATTGTGAAATGAATGCTGTACATATTGTGAGATATATGTTGTACAGGCTGTTAGATGAATGCTGTACATGCTGTTCGATGAATGCTGTACATATTGTGAGATGAATGTTGTACAGGCTGAGAGATGAATGCTGTACATGCTGTTAGATGAATGCTGTATATGTTGTTAGATGAATGTTGTACATATTGTGAGATGAATGTTGTACAGGCTGTTAGATGAATGTTGCACATGTTGTTAGATAATTGTGGTATATGTTCATAAGTGCTTCTAATCTCATGTCCCCAGTGTGTCCTGAGTATCAACCTGTTCCTGGAGAAAATCTTTGCAGTTGCCTGGTTCTGGCTGTTCATGTTGGCCATCGCTTCCATTATCAACTTCATCATGTGGACATACGACATTTTCTTCAGGTCAGTCTGGCTCTTACAGAATTCATTTCATTTATTGAATCTTTAAAGCAGCAATCAGATGTGAGTTTCTAGACCATAGCTCACCTTTAAAGGAAGACTGCATCCTCCTATAGACCATATTAAATCATACAAAACCCTGTTATTCCAACTAAACTCTTCCAAGTGTCTGTCATAATGATGTAACATCTCTGCCAGTGTGGCATTACAAAATGTCCCCCCTGAAACATATCCTCCAGGTCACTTTGGTCATTCTGTGATATCACAAAGTGTCCCCCCCATCCCAGAATGCCTCCCTCCCCAAAATCACACAGTGACTTTTGGAAGTCAATCTGTGATATCACAGAAGGACCATGGGTTACCAGAGACAGGNGGGGGGGGGGGGGGGGGGGATGCCAGTGTCTCATCCCTCCATCTCATCCCTCCTCCTCTGAGTGCTTGCCTGTGTTATCAGAGTTTCCTATGGATTCTTCCCTTTCTTAGTCCTTCCATCATTTTCCTCATCACATTTTCTTCTCTAAATATTCACCAGTCAGTTACAGTATTACAGTATCCACAGGGCACAGACCACTTGCTTGTACCATTGAGCATAAACTCAGCATTGTCTTCAATAAAATCACAGAATTTTTTATCAAGGACCAGACTCATAGTACTTGGCTTTATAGTCTTCAACTAACCACAGACATGTTCAGTCTCTTTAGCTACTATGCCAGTCATATAAAAAAAATGGCTCACTCTAAATGCTAGTTTTATCAAGAAAAGGTTCACTCCAAATGCTAGTCATATTGGAACAACGTACACTCCTTGTTCTTTTTCTGTGGTGTCTGAGATGGAGTAACTCAATTGGTCTTATTTATTTCCACAGCAAACGGCGAGAACATTTCATCCAGAAATACCTGATTATTCTTGGAGATGACAGCTCACGGCGTGAAAGGTCACTGTTCAAGGATTTTGTCCACAAATATCTCCGAGATGATGGAGTCTTCTTGCTACGATCTGTGGGAAACAACTCTAGTGAGCTTATTGTGATGGATTTGATCAAAGAATTGTGGGGAAACTTCCTGAAGGAGAATAGGAAAGGAGTGGATGGCAATGGAAATGCACCCATAGACACAACTGAATCTCATGCATAAAATTACGTTTACTGTTGTGAGAAATGAGCTGTGTCATATTTTAGATGACTGTGCCGTGATGTGTATCTGGGTCAAACTCACATGTGTATCTGGGTCAAACTCATTTGTTTAAAAGAGACTGGCACCTAAAATGCAGTTTCTATTTTAGTTCCTTAATGGCAAATGTGGTCTTTTTCTGTTTTTGGCATGGACTTGGCAAATATTAATGACCTGTGGAATACCCGTAACTGGGATTTGGGCCACTGAGGTTTCATGTACCGACTTCTGTGATAGAACACAGTGCTGTGCTGACACAGTAGATCTAGCTAACAAAACATGCAGACATAGAATGACTTGCTAAAAGTGCAACAGGAAGAGCTGCTGGTGTGTGGGATATGATCAGGAAAAATTCATTGTTGTAAAGTTCTTGTAAGGCTGTTGGATTTTGTTAATTAGACCTCCGTGTGTCATATCATAAATTATTTTGTTGATGTTTAGTTTGTGAAGAAAGTGAGTTTGACTCTGCTATTCATACACAGTCACTTGAGCTGTAACTTGTTGCTGGACTTTGGACAGATTGTAGTACATGAACACCCTGCATTTGTAGTTGGTAGTTTTATATGTTATTGAGTTGTCTATCACTGTTTGTTGTAAACACTAAGAGGGTTTTACAGACTTTGGTTCACTGTCAGAGCCTGTCAAGGAACAAATATGTACTGGAACTAAGTAAGAGGAGACAGTAGATCTGATAATCTGTTCTGTATATTCTGGCATTCACATGGAACGCACCATTAAAGAATGAGTTTCCAGTACTGGCCAGGAACAGTTGTCATCACACGATTTCAGTTGAAAGGGAATAATGGATGTAAGCAGTTCAAGAAAACACGTCAGTTTCATTTCAGAATTTGTTTCTTGGAAGAAATATTGTTACCATTCTGTATAAACCTCATAACTGTGGAAGAAAAAGAATCGATTCACAAGGTTTTATCAGAGTGGTTGTGAAAAGAACTGATTCACCTGATAAATGTTTTTCTTTTATCATGGTGCACCACTAATCTGTCAGTTTTGTTGAGGTTATTAGATAGGGGCTGTAACTCCATAAAACCCCATCCCTTATGATTATCTATCCTGCCTGCATCACTTTTCCATGGTGATCCAACCACAAAGCACTAGAAGCTCATGTCTGTACTGGTAGATGTCATGTCTGTACCGGTAGATGTCATGTCTGTACCCGTAGATGGCATGTCTGTACCGGTAGATGGCATGTCTGTACCGGTAGATGTCATGTTTGTACCGGTAGATGTCATGTTTGTGCCAGTAGATGGCTAATATTAGATTTCCCTCATCTTCAGTTACTTTGACTGCTAGAGTTTACTTACACGGTGCTAATCATCTGTCATCATGTCTCTGTCATCATATCTCTGGCACATGTGGGGTGGGGACGGGGTATTTGGAGAGGCAGGGTGGAGGCACAGAGAAAGAAGGAATGAAAGTCATTTTGGACTGGGAACAAAGAAGGAGACAGAAGAGGAAAGGGAGGAAAAATGCCATCTCACCTGTTGACATCTGTGTGACAGGACTTGAGTGGAAGATATTGTTGGAACCATGGGTGCAAGTTCTCACAGAGGATTTCAGCTGCCCAGACAAAGTATGAGGTGATCTGGATCAGTTGTTAGAAACAGGCAGTGTCACAGGCCGTGCTGGATTTGGACATGGTTAGGCCGTGTAAAGCACTTATAAAGCTTGAAGGGCCCATGTTAAATCAATGCTCCAAAAGATCTGAGTGTAGAAAATTATGCGTGTCTGATTGTGTTTGTGTTTAATCAGTGTGAAGATCAGATGCAGTGGAAAATATTTCTTGCCAAATTCTAATAACAGAAATTTTTGTTATGATCAGTAGGCCACACTGAAGACTTGACAACATAAACTCAAATATGGCTGTGACAAAATATGCTTTACAGGAATTGTTTTGGGATGTCTTATAAACGTTTGAATGATATTACAAGAAAATTAATGAAATTATGAAAAGCACAATAAAAAAAAAAAAAGACATTTTGTGAGGTCCCTTCTAAATGTGAAGCTCAAAGCTGAAAGTTTTTAGCATTGAAGTAAAATTCATCACTGTTACAACAAATCTGTCTGTTACTGTGACACTTTGTATTATGATGTCGTTACATTCTAACATTCTCCATCTTCAACACTGGGTTGTCTTGCCCTTGATCACATCAACAGCTCTTGGTGGTTTTAATCATCAATACTCTGTTACAGCCAACATAATATGGTCCTGATTGTACTGTGCCAGTAGAACGTTGTCTTCACACTGTTAGTTCTATGTGTTGCTAAAATTGTAATCCAGCAAAATGAAGAGTTGAAACTGTCTCTGATTTGTTTCTGTAAGTTGATGAAACTTCTGTAATAATGGGACTGTAATGAGGACTTTGTTCAATGTAGCAGTGACTTGAGTGACCTGCTCCTGTTGAGTGGACAATGTTATTATCTCTGTTGACTTGTGGTGATATCTGTAATATTCTCCACTCTCATAAACACCAGACATTTGGTTTGGTCAGTTTCTTGTTGTTGGGGAAGGAGGAAGAGTCTTCTGTGGTTGATGTTGCACGAATCCATTATATATCAACTGTATTCTATCTTTTGTATTTCACAACCATAAATGATAACCACTAGAGTCATTTAATCTGAAGTTTTATTCTATGTAAATATGTCCAGTGTTATTCAGGTACCATAACACTATGATGCAATAGATGAATGGAATCTGCATGTTCTTGGTACCACGGCTGCAAGATAATCATTGTCTCCATTGTCTTTGACAGTTTTGGCACAATTCCAGTCCTCAGCCATCATGTGTACGTTGTTACTCACATCTTTGTTTCCATTGTGACTGAAACCTTTGTAGTTCCTCACCTAGGTGGCTCAAGTATGGTTGACGGAGCCTTGAACATGCACATGTGAGTCTGGTTCCAGAACACTGCAACTTGCAGCCACTCAGAATGAGGCTTATGGAGATATCAGATTCAGAAAGTATTCAGGGTTTTCAAGTGTTGAATTCTTGTTACTTGAAGCGTTTTTTGTGCAGAAAAAATGTTTATGTCATGACCAGAGAGCAGTGGAGTTTTTCTGTGGTTAATTAGGTAACATTGATAGTCTATAATTGTTACTCAGTTGTGATTTTCTCAGATTTTCATCATTACATGGGACTGACCTTGTACACAGTGACTGAATAATTTCTTCAGCAAAGGGGGAAAAGAATGATAGATAAGGAACTGTTTCACCTCGTAGATGGCCATACGTCAACATTGTATGTTGTACCAATAACTTAATTAGTGAACTAGTCACTTGTACCTCATTTTGATCCGTTGCAAGTTTTCTAATCAAATCTGAAGGTGTTATGGTACTGAATATACTGCTCCCCTTTTTGTATCCCATATTATCATTACTATTACTACTGATAACCACTTTGTTATGATATTCCCTGTCTTGCCTTGTATCAAGACAAAAATCAGTGGACCAACTGCAGTGATGTCAACTTTTTTAACTTTTGACCTCCTTTTTGGAGACTTTTGATGTTTGATTGCCTTTTTTGTGCTTGTTAATGTGAACTGATGTGTCCCAGTATAACTGTTGGTGGTCATTACGCAAGTCTAATGCATGTGTTTCCTGACTGAATTGTCAGTGTGACGACTAACTCATTCTTTTTGAGACTGACCTAGACCCCAGCCCAGTCTCCTGCAGAGATTTTCCATAAACTTTTAAACTGTGAAGAATGAGTTGTATCTTTCCACAGACATCCACTTTCCACAGACATCCAGTGTGACCAGACGTATATTCCATGTGGACGGAGAAAGTTTGTCTTGCTCCATATTTATTATTATGGCAGAAACATCTAAAAAATTCTGTGTTTCTTCATGAACATTGGCACAGGGGATGGGGCGGGGTGGGTGAGGATAGAGGAGGGCCATGCTAGGTGCTGGGAAACAAGATGCCATTTGCTGTAGTCACAGTGACATCTAGTGCTAAGTCACTGCCATTTTGTAAGAGTTGTATCTCATTAGACAAGCTCAGCCCAACATGGTTCGAAGGGGGGAGGGGGATGCGGGGGAAAGGTCATTTACTCGTGGCTATACTATTGATTAAATTTCTTTACCAACTTGGAGTTCTGTCTGATGAGTTGACCACTTTACCAACTGAAAGCTTTCATATCATATCAAAAACTTTTTTGTGGTCAAAAAATAATCATTTGAACCCTATTTTGACTGGTTCCAAGAAGATTGTTCCATGTGTGGCCCAGCTGGAGGATAAGCACTGAGAGACGATTTTCAACCAATCTGACACTTCAGTGTTTTCTATTCTGCACCTGAGGAACAAAATTCAAGGAATGAATGCCTGATATTTACCACATCCCCTCCTCCTCCTCTCCCCCCCACCCCTCCTTGCCCCAAATCCTTTTATCTGGATATTATCTGGAAAGTTTCCTAAATGTAAATGTCGCCCATCAAGGCCAGTATAGATGACATGTGTGTAGATCTGCAGTGAATTGTTTTACACTCCTCCCTGTTGGGATTGTGATTTTGATATTTAAATAACTCTGCTTTGTTTTGGTCCTGGTATCATCTGCGCAAATATGGAACTCGTATTTCATAAAGTGGGTCAAAAGCAGATTTTGATCATGAATGTACAGTCAGTATGTGTACTGTTCACAGTTTCATCCTGGGTCTCCTCACAGTCTACTCAGAATTCATGCAACAACCCACAAACTTCAGGGTCAAAAAGTTCAGTGGTTCAGCTCTAGTGCTAGCTGTGGACTACAGTGTTATACACATCAGTTCAGATGATGATACATGAACTCATGTACTTAATTCTTGTTGAGGTGTTGAAAACCTGTGTAACCTGAATCTCCATCTATGACATTGTTTATCACTGTCCTCTCCATACATCACAACCGTCTGGCATTTAGCAGAAGAATACAGGATATGCACTTCCAGTGTTTTCTGTGCGCACAATTCCAACCAGCGAAATCTGCGTGAAGAGATTCAGTTCTCAGGAATCTGTAATGTTCCACTGATATTTACTGCCAGGAGTCAAGCTGGCTGACCTAGATGTGCTCATCATGTCTTCTTGATATAAGAGCCAGGATTCTTGTGCCTTGACCAATTTGTTGCTTCATTGTTACTGCCTGAGTTTGGACCGTAAATCTGTATATATATATATTGTGCTAACATTCCCACATGATTTCTGTACACATCTTCTCTTTTGAAGATAGCTGAGGTTATAATTATATATAATATGCTCTTTGAGACTGTTGCTACTTTTACATTATGCCTATAGCACAAATGCTCTTCCATTCATTGTTTATATCAGTGTAATGGATCTGTTGTTATTTAGAAAACCGGCTCTGTTGTTGTATATGTGTAATGACACTGTTATTAATTATGAATATTTCTTTCAAATGACAATCTTGAAAATTTCTTCTTTAAACTTGGCTGAAAACAAATATTGATTTTTCTTGAATTTACTGTAGACTATTTTATTTTTAAAAAAAAGATGTTTTTTGTTCCAGAGGGCAAGTGCGTTGGGTGGAGGTCTTTTGGGTTGTAGCAGTTTTCAACCATTATTACAGTAATTTGAGACTTATTTGCCAGTCTGGGTCAAGCCAGTAGTAGTGTACCTGTATCACAGACAACACCTGGATCCTTGTGGCTGGACTGGGTCCTGTGTGAAACCAGAGTAGTTTTTAAATTTTGCCACTTACACCAGCTAGACAGAAAAAAAAGCATGTGAGGATGAGCTGACGACAGTCACCACTGGGATGAAACAGCTGGAAATATCACAGAAAATTGCTATTGACATTTGCACATGTGGAAACTTGCTGTACATTTGAGTGTGGGTGAAATGACCAATTTTGATGGACATATGGAGATTACATATTTTGTGTTGGTGGTTCATAAATATGTCGAAACTGCTCTACCATACGCCATTCGGAGGAAATATCTGACACTGGAAAAACTTCAGGCCACAAAAAGTTGTCAAGTGATGGTACAAAGTGCTTTATTACTATAACAAAAACATTTTAGGCTGTTTGGATACACCAAGGAAATGCCATTGAAATTTTGTTAAACATGTTTTGACAACTATTGTTAACACGCTGGATGTTAGCTGTAACTTGGCAAATTATTTTATTGTGAGAACAAATTTTTCACATTTGAACTACTGATAGGAACAATATTTTATCCTGGGTGGGTGAGGGATGGGATATACTGGGCTGGCCAAGAAGAGGGAAGTGGAGCATTTTGCAAGCACAGTCTACATGTTTCAAACTACCAGTTCCCACATTCATATGATATTTACAATGAACATGTACATATAGATCTACATTTTTATTCTCTTTTTTTATGCATATATAGCATTTGTATCGCACTGGATTTGGAAAAGGTTATAAATGCTTTTTAACTTTTCAGATCATTGTTTCCTTTGTTCATGTGAGTATTGTCTGGTGTGAGTAGATATGATCTGACCTTTGCTCATCTTTTACTCCAGTGACAACATACACAGTACACTGCTTTAGGCTATCTCACTACACATCAGGAAAAATAATAATAAACCCAATCTCTCTCTACACTTCTGGAGTCTTTCTGCTGGCTGTAGTCTGTCAGCTGTCAGTTTTCTGTCTGACTGTCAGCTGTCAATTTTCTGTCTGACTGTCAGCTGTATATTTCCTGTCTGACTGTCAGCTGTCAATTTTCTGTCTGACTGTCAGCTGTCAATTATCTGTCTGACTGTCAGCTGTCAATAATCTGCTCTGCTGCCTTGTGCATGTGAGTTATCTGCCAATCCTCCCACCCCACAAACATGAAAAACACTGAACATTCTCCTAAACTTCAAACATTCAACTCTAAATATATTTCTCTTAGACTATAAACTTTCTTTGTAAACTTTAACATTCTAAACTCTTAAGTCCTAAACTATAGAAATCTTACACTACAAACATCCTAAATTACAAACACATGAACTACAAAAACATCCATCCTAAACAGAAACATCATTAACAGCAAAAATTCCACCCAAACTAAAATATAGTAAACTGCAAACATCATAATTTACAAACAGTTCTACACTGCAGACAGTCTGAAGTTACAAACAGCTCTACCAAACTACAAACATCCAACGCCAGCTTTCCTCCAAGACGATTAACAACCTAAATTACAAACAGTCCCGCTATACTACAAACATTATAAATTACAAACATGCCTCATAAACCTTTACATCCAAAACACAAACTGTCCTCCAAAACACAAACTGTCCTCCAAAACTGCAAACTGTCCTCCTAAGCTACAAAGATCATAAAATAGAAATATCTTACACTTTAAACTGTCCTCATAATTATGAACATCCTAAACTACAAACAGAATCCTCCTAGACTTTTAAACATCTTAACCTACAACCGTTGCTCCTAAATGCTAAAACGTCCTAAACAAAATATCCACCTAATTACAAATAAACAACAGACATCCTAAACTACACACACTCCCCTAAGCTACAAACATTCTACATTACAAATAGGCCTTTAAAACTAAAAACATCAACCATTCTAAACTAAAAATATAATAAACTAAAAACAGACCCCTCTAAACTACAAATGTCCTAAACTTCAAATTGTCCATCTAATTACAAACATCCAAGACTACAAAATAATATCCTACACTACACACCTTCATCTTACTTAAACTATAAAATAAACTTCCTAGACTACAAACAAACCTTGTAACTGCTTACACGATATCTTACAAACCGTCTTCCTAAGCTACAAACATCTAAATTACCAATAGTCCTCCAAAACTTCGAACATCCTAAACTTTTCTGAGACTGTAAAACTGTAATGCTTACTAAGTTAAAAAATTGCAGTATTTTTCTTTTGTTTTGTTTTGTTTTGTATATACAGTAGATTATTTTCTCTTGGCTCGGAATAAATGACGAGCTATACTCAGCCCTCAGACATCTGTCAATAGGTCCAATCACTGCTTGTGTAGATCCTATAATCCCCAATTATATCAAATCTCCCTTCTTGGGGCGGGCCCTGCCAGCCAATGTCAGGCTATAGAAACATGTGAAAAAATACATGTAGGCCTATATGATCTAGAAAAAGCATCCAATGTTAATATTCCAGGTACAATTTGAACCTTACGGATATAAAAATAAAATGTGTTAGGCCTAAGTACAATCATGTATTAGCACGCGGTCAAAACCTTATACAGTTGACTCCGCTTAATCGCCCTTCCTCGGGATCACGGAAAAAGTGGGCGATCAAGCGGAGAAGCGATTAAGCGGAGAAGGTAATTTCGGCCATATTTTTGGTAATGGGGTTAAATTTCTTTGATGTCGTGGTTTGATATCGTGCATTGACACCTTCTTGTCGCCAGACTCAGGACAAACTCGAGTTTGACGGTGATGTAGCGCACAAAATGTTTGATCTCCGCGGTCTCTCTTATATAAAGCCCAGCAGACAATAAGGAGTAGGATGGCACGGTCGGGGTAGACCGTTCATCCACATGACACGTTCTCTGATCTAACCGAAATCCACCAGACAGGCGCAATCAAGGCGTGGGGGGAGGAGACTATACGGCTTTCGGCGCATTAGCATTATCGGATGGGCGAAGGCAGTGGTGCGTAGCGTGGGACGAAGGGGGACAAGGGGAGGGGAGGTAGGGAAAAAAGGCTTATCACATCTATTTCGGGGTGGCAGCTGTCACTCAATCAACCGGTCTGCCATACGTCACGCAGTTAAACCGTCTGTGTACATTATTTGTTTGTCAACTGTAACCCTTCAATCGCTGATCTTTGAATTCACGGGCGCTGAAAAGTGATTGATTATCCGGAGTGAGAGGCGATTATCCAGTGACTTTTATATAGAGAAAAAATTCGGTTCCCTGGGAAACGGGGCGATTAAGCGGAAAAGGCGATTAAGCGGAGTCGACTGTAGATATAAAAATAAAATGCGTTAAACCTAAGTATTATCATGCGGTCAAAACCGGCCTAATGAAAATATAGGGCACCAAGCCAGAGGGCGAGATGACTATTAAATTTTTAAAGAGATTTGGAAAAAAATTGGCCGTTGGTTCCCCCGCTCTCTTTTCCCCCTTATTAAATAAAATTCTACATAAAAGATCGGGTAAAAGAAGTATTTTAACCTTCTTGGAAAACAAATTCCGAAATCGCAGTAGAATTTTTACAAGAACACAGTTTATTTATGGCCGAAAGAAGAAAAAAACAAAACAACAGGCTCCAGTAACCCAAAAAGCGATTCAATCCAAGGTACGTAACTAAGGAAAAAAAAAAGGAATTATTATTTTGAGTTACTGCTCTTACCTCAGTCCCTTGGAGTTTCCTGGCGCTCACAAGGTTATGAAGGAAATGTCCGTCACCAACCGTCCGTCCCTCCAGGAAGATTGTTTGCCATGTTGGATTTCCTACTGGGTGTCGAGCGCCTGACAGAGAATAGACGACACCTAGGAAATACATTCACTCGGAAATACATTCACTCCAGGCTCAATCATGACGTTAACCTTTTGGCATTTTTTTTTTTTTTTACATGAGTTCATGATCTAGACTAGACTAGAAATTTTACATGACCTAATAATTGTTGTTGTTCAACTCGTGAGGGTGTGCGCGGAGTCGTTTTGAAGCTGTATAAACTCTAGTGTGAACTGGGGGCGATCATAACGACATGAAACAAATTATTATTGACACTTCAATTTGAAAACTGTGAATTTTAGTGTTATGGCATCATGGTCTTAACAAATATTCCAACATTCTTCCACTCTCTCTCTCTCTCTCTCNCCCCTTCCCCCCCCCCAAAAAAAAACACACACACACACACACACACATACACATAAACATTCACACGCACAAATGTGGGAAGATACTCCCTAACGTCACTCACTGGAATGATCTCTACAAAGCTTTTCATTCACATTTCCCTCAGGCTTTACATCTGTAAAATGAGTACCGAGTTAAAAGAAAATAGAATTAACTGCTGTTTAGAACCGGTAGAGTAAAACAGTTCTGTAGGCTCTCAGGGAAGCTGAGAAACGTATTGCGCTATCTGGCACGCTGGGGTAATTATCAAATGGAGTCTTGAGACTGAGTAATACTAGTTATGACTTTCATGATATTAATATTACGATCGTATCATTATCCACAATATCACTTTCTACACTTTCTTTATCACCCCTACAATAATAAAATGGTTGTGAGTGAGCGTAGAGTTAGTTTTTATTTTTTTTTCTTTTGTAGGCCTGCGCGTATAATTGTGTGTGCACATGTGTATGTATGTGGGCATGCGTGTGTGTGAGTGTGTGTATGTGTATGTGTGTGAATATGAAAAATAATAATGTCCATAAATATATTTACGCACGAAGTATCAATAATAATATTATATCAGACCTTTAAATCAGGCAATTATCAATCAAATATGTGTGTATGAAAGATTAACTTCCCAGTACCCCTTGAATGCTCTCACATAATATGTCTCCTTTCTGAAGTGTAGCTACAAAACATAATTTTTACAATATATCTTCTCACTGGAGTGTGAACATATGACATAATATGTCCTCTCACCGGAGTGTGAACATATGGCATAATATGTCCTCTCACCGAAGTGTGAACATATGACATAATATGTCCTCTCACCCGAGTGTGAACATATGACATAATATGTCCTCTCACCGGAGTGTGAACATATAACATAATATGTCCTCTCACCTGAGTGTGAACATATGACATAATATGTCCTCTCACCCGAGTGTGAACATATGACATAATATGTCTCCTCACTGGAGTGTGAACATATGACATAATATGTCCTCTCACCGGAGTGTGAACATATAACATAATATGTCCTCTCACCGGAGTGTGGACATATGACATAATATGTCCTCTCACTGGAGTGTGAACATATGACATAATATGTCCTCTCACCGGAGTGTGAACACATGACATAATATGTCATCTCACCGGAGTGTGAACATATGACATAATATGTCCTCTTACTGGAGTGTGAACATATGACATAATATGTCTCCTGAGACTCGATCTCGTCCTCTCAGTGTCCTAGATGTTCCACGTGAGACTCAATTCCGCCCCATCAGTGTGACGGTAAAATGCACATACAGCCACATCGCTATTACTGCCGTCTTTCACATCCTCCTTCTTGTTCTTTCTCTCCATCTTTCATCCTCTCTATCTCTGTCCTCCATCACTCTATCACTCCTTCCCTCTACCATGCACTTTCTTTCTCTCATTTCTCTATCTTTCTCACAATCATCCCATCTCTTTGTCACACCATCTATCTATCTATCTATCTATCTATCTATCTATCTATCTATCTATCTATCTATCTATCTATCTATCTATCACTTCATCCCTTAACTTATCTTTCTATCACTCTATGGTACCGTCACGCCATCTTTCCATCACTCCATTTTTCTATCACTCAATCATTTCTTCATTCCATCACGATATCTCTTCGTTTCTCCTTCATTTCATCATTCTATCGTTCGTTCACTTTATCTCTCATTCATTCCATTATCCACCCCAAACACACCCCGCCCCCTCCTAGCCCTCCCTCCTCGCGTCTCCTCATCAATCTGACCTGACAGGTGGAGTGACGCTCCTGCCCGGTCCCTGTATGTAAACAGAAATGAGTAAAAGAATGCAGTTTACCCCAACGGGCCCGCACAGACAGACAGCTAGTCAAATTTTACCCGTGTACCACTCACTATCAATCATTTCAAATGGATCTTTCCTCCTTGAGAGTCTTCTCTCCTCCCGCCTCCTCCTAAGAAATCTCCCCCCCCCCNCCCCGACTCCCCCGAGCTTCCCATTTTCTCCCCAGCTCCTCGCTCGTGCCTGGATGTGGCGGCTTGAGAGAGTTGAGGTGGGACGAGGCAGTGCCGAGTGTTCAGACTTGCCTGAGTTGGGCCAGGGCTGGGATCCAAACCAAATATTTGAGATGTTGGCTCGAGTAAATCTTTGCCATGGGGGGAACAGCACGTCTAGAAAAACACATCCCGCCTAACAATGGCTGCTACACCTGGGAGACGGTAACAAGGGAGGGACACACGGCTGAAGATGGAGAGAGGGAAGGAAAGAGAGAGAGAGAGAGAGAGAGAAGGGAAATAGATTTGAAGTGCACCAATCATGTAATGATGAGAGGGAAGTCATCGCTGTCCAGGCTGTGCACGCGTTAAGACGAACAGGATGGCAAGGAATTAACGCTACAAGCGAGAGACGACACGGGGTATGAAATAGAGGAAGAGAGAGGGAGAGAGAAAAAGAGAGAGAATTCTGTAGCATTCTTCTCCCAGCGTGTTTCTTCTGTGACGTCCTGAAATGTCCTATGGTAATGGACTTGACCTCCACTCTCTTCCCACACACAAGACATCTCAGTTCCCACACACAAGACATCTCAGTTCTCCCACACAAGACATCTTAGTTCCCACACACAAGACATCTCAGTTCCCACACACAAAACATCTCAGTTCCCACACACAAAACATTTCAGTTCCCACACACAAAACATCTCAGTTCCCACACACAAGACATCTTAGTTCCCACACACAAAACATCTCAGTTCCCCCACACAAGACATTTCAGTTCCCACACACAAGACATCTCAGTTCTCACACACGAAACATCTCAGTTCCCACACACAAGACATTTCAGTTCTCACACACAAGACATCTCAGTTCCCACACACAAAACATCTCAGTTCTCCCACACAAGACATCTCAGTTCCCACACACGAAACATCTCAGTTCCCACACACAAGACATTTCAGTTCCCACACACAAGACATCTCAGTTCCCACACACAAGACATCTCAGTTCCCACACACAAAACATCAATTCTCTGCACAATGCAAAGAATGGGTCGCTACCACTCACCCCACCCATTCCCCCCTCTCTCTCTCTCTCTCTCTCACACACACACACACACACACACACACACACACACACACACACACACACACA